>JAJMLQ010000186.1:0-35282 GCA_030569715.1 Williopsis samutprakarnensis
ACATACCAAATTTACGCTACAGTTTTAGGAAACTCATTGAGCGTTAATTTTGTGAGTTTCAAAATCATCATATTAATGAAAGACCAGGAGTTGAAGCCCAATACCCGACAGGCCGCGCAGTGCAAGTCGATCGCGAAGGTAGTCGTGATTCGAGGTTTACGGGAGCGTTAGAGAAGGTCCAAATCGCGTTCACCCTACCGAAGCAATACAGATCAATCTGTAAAAAAATAGGACTATTATAATCTATGTAAGCTTTCATATGTACGATCGTGAATAGACTGGTCGTGATTCCAGACCATCTCGAGACGTCTTCTTTTTCTTTTTTGTTTATTTTTAAAATAAACAGAGCGTTGGTAGAAAGTCATCAATCCTATAAGTTTCAAACGCGTGTCCCCCTTCCAAAGTCCAAAACGCGCGCAAAAATTTAACCAAAGTAGAAAAAAGAAAAAGAAAAAGAAAAGTTCCTTTCTCTTGATTAAAGTCTCACTGCTTTTTAGTCCTTTTTTTTCCCTCTCTTGTGTTGAAACAAACATCCACCTTGATTTTATTCCCAAGTAGGTTATAGAGACAGGGACTAGTGGAAAGACGGGACATACAAGAACAGATTCACGAGACTAAGGATATTAGGACATTAATCGGACGAAGAAGGCAACCACAATACACCCGAGCTTTCGAGACTTTAACCATTCACTCTTTTCACTTCTTGTTCTAATTACCAGAGACAACACACAACTATAGCTATGAAGTCAACGCTGGTGGTATTTCTCTCTTTATTTGGCGTGTCCCAAGCAGCCATCACACACATTGGATGCTACAGCTCTTTACCTTCGTCGTTCTCGCAGAGTAGCGAATACTCATTCCAGAGTTCTTCATACTGTGGAACACAATGTGCAAATTATGCCTACTTTGCGCTGACAAACGGTGGCACGTGTATCTGTGGCTCCTCAGCACCAACGGATTCGACTTCTTCATCACAGTGTAATACGCCTTGTTACGGTTACGGGGACGAGACATGTGGTGGTTCAGATGCCTACGACGTGTATTCTAATAGTGACGTTAGTGCCGGTGCTGTGGACTCTACATCAAGTGGCACAGCACAAGGTACAAGTGCCACGACAGGCACAAACGAGGAGACAACCAGTACAAATAACCCAACCACGGCTAATCAACAGACAAGCACAACGTCTAAGCAGACCGCACAAACTACGGAGTCTTCTACCGAATCCACTACACAGTCAGTACAGCAGACACGATCTGCAGTTTCCACGCAAGAACAGAGTGGATCCACAATAGTGCTGTATTCAACCGTGTCTAACATTGCAACTGCCACTGAAACTGCAACGAAAACGATATCTGCCACTGACAGTGCATCAGCAACGTCCTCCTCCCCTACGGAGTCCTCGTCTTCAACAGATTCTACAAATAAGTCCTCCAGCTCAAGCGCAGTGGGGCCAGCAGTGGGAGGTGCTATAGGAGGTGTTGCTGCGCTGGTTCTGATTGGCTTTGCCATTTTCTTCTTCCGTCGCCGTCGTCAAGCCTCCAAGGAACGCGATGCGGAACTTGCAGATTCTGCTTATATCGGTGCTATGAAGCGTGATAACTCACAACTTAGTAGACCGTTGTCCAACCCATTCCTGAGTAAAGATGAGTTGATGGTGGACCAACGACTAAATCCTGTCATGCTGGGAAGAAGACGTATTAGTGAAGGTTCTCTCGCAGACGAGGCTGACTATTCCAGAAAGATCCTCCGTGTGGCGAACCCAGATGACGACAACTGAGGACGAGGACGAGGACGATGATTGTCCCCCCAGGACAAAAAAAAACAACCACAATCCATTTTGCGAGGGACATGGTTTCATTTGTCCTATTTGTCGAGGAATCCCTCTGTGTCTGTTTTGTATACCCATCTTTTTTTGTTCCTTGCATTACGGTGTTACGATTTTTAAGTTATTTAGGTTTGAACGTGTAGTCCCTCAGCGGTGTTGAGTTGATTTACAACATAAAGTCTAGACAAATGGACGTTTTTACGAATGTGACTTATGCCAGTTGCAATCAGGTTTGTCGCTGTATTCGATATTGGTGGGCCACCTCCAAAGATATAATGCCCCTCCCACAGAGGAAAGTGTGGTGATTTATCTGCGCTGTGTGCTGCTGCTCTCCACATATCCCTCCCAATTCTTAATTGTTTTACTGCTGCGCGATCTCGTGTCTCATGTTCTGTTGCCAAAGCCCTCGGCCACGACGGCACGAAAGTTAGCCCATTGAAGGATCAAGGGACAAAACTGTCAGGCAGCCCCCAAAAAAAGCAGACAAAAAAATCACACAAAGGTTAAAGAGGAAAATCGAAAAGGCACTTTTATTTAACTGTTTTTATCCCCTTAAAAAGCAAACCAATTTTTACTCCAAAAGGACAAATCGTTAAATCGAAATTGGACTAGGGGGAGATAATCGAAAAAAGGCGGGATAACATACACAGATAAAGGTCCCAAATAGATAAAATGCCACATACAAATGATGTTCCAGACTCTGAGCGTCAAGTCTTTGATTCATTGACTGAGATTCGTTCCAAGTTGTCCGCTTTGAAGAAGGACCGTTCCCAATATCTCAACTCGAAGGACGTCCAGACAGTTTATGGCAAGGTTATGTCCCTTGTCCATGAACTCCGCAACATCCGTAAGGCCAACCATACCGAGAACGAGATCTCAAACAGGGTTGACCAAGTGCTTGACGACGTGTTCCAGCTGCTCTCGTTGTTTTTCCTTGCCGTGGGGTTGACAAAGGCTGCTCCTGCAACGTATGCATCTCTGATCACTGTCCAGCGTTTGTTGGAGCATCTCAGTGAGAGTAAAGTGTATACACATCATGACCTGACACCTATCAAACAGAGATTGGATGAAATTGAGGAGATTATTAAGGAGAGTAGCGTTGAAGAGGACGAACACTCCCTTTTGAAGAACAAATTGCAAGAGTGTCTGGATGAATACCACACAGTTGAACATAAAATCGACGGTGTCTCTCCACAATTACAGAGTCTCTTGGAGAAGCTCGTCTCTTTAAGAAGAAGATTACTTGGTGTTGCCTCTAGACCAGATACATTTGATCTTAAGGAGCTGGAACCTTTGGAGGCTGAACTACAAGAGTTGAGAACCCATCGAGATTCGGAAGGTAAGTTCCAGTCCCTTGAAACTGGTGAAGTTGTTGTTGGAGGTCAAAGAGTATTGAACGGTTTGCTTGATGATTGTACTATCTTGATCAACGATCTACACGCACATAACTTCAAGTTGGATAAGAGTCTTGAGCCAATTTATGAGCGTTTGCTTACGCTGAAAACCACCTTGGAGGATCTTCTGGTTACTCGTAGATGGACACTTAGAGAAACTGATCTTTACACTTACCAGAAGCAATTACAAGAGATTGACGATACCAGAGTCAACGGCAAGTTCCCAACATCCTCCGAGGACTCTTCAAAGGGCCAATTTGTGCTGTTGTACCTCTTGAGACGTTGTTATGCATTTGTCTACAAGTTGTTAGAGTCCAGTGAGCCGGTGAGTGAGGCATTGCAACCTCTGCACAACCAACTGTCCACCGTTAGAAGATGTCTTCTGGAGGTTAAACGCATGGGTGGTGTCAACTCTGCGAGGGAACTATACCCATACCAAATGAAGCTTGCCTCTCTCGACAATTTACGTGAGGATGGTAAGTTTGTTGTCGACGGACAAGTGCCGGAAGGCCAAGGTACTCTGACTGCGTTACTCGCTGAATGCTATGACATTTGTCAAGAGATGAAGATTGAAGCTGAGGAACGTGAAGAGGAGGAGGAGGAGAACGGGGAAGGAGCACACCACGACGATGACGACGATGATGAAGGGCTCTACGAACGCGATGATGATGACGATGATGATCAACAGGACGATATTTATGACGAACTGGAACCGGAAGACTACAACGTTCCAAGTTACGCTCCAAGCATCGCAGACTCCGAGTTGAAGAGCTAAGGCACTCACACTTATACATATCTCAACGGCATCTCTCTTCCATTTTCTCTTATATATCATACCTCTTATATATCTTTCTCTTCTATATTGTTTATAAGTACTTTTTAAACACATAACGCTAATACCGTCATGTTGTATTATATTACATAATAATTATATAATAATTATATAATTGTGATAATAATGGTGGTGACTACCGTTATCGCGCGGAATGGCGCACGCCACCCGGGCATCCCACAAGATCACCGTGCGCGTACCGAGTGACTCAGTCGGACAAAAAAAATGAAAGCAAAAAGTTGAAAAACTGACAAAACCTCGGCGATGTCTTCAAAAGTGAAATTCTCTTCCTCTTCTTCTCCCACCTCTTTGATCACTAATACTCACTCCAATTAAAACTAAAAGGTAACCATGTGTGGTATCTTTGCTGCTTATAGACAGGAGTACATCGCCGAGTTCAAGCCAAAGGCTTTACAGTACGCTAAGAGAATCAGACACCGTGGTCCAGACTGGTCTGGTAACATCACCAAGAACTCTACAATCTTGTGCCATGAACGTTTGTCCATTGTTGGTCTGGACTCTGGTGCGCAGCCGATTACAAACGAGGATGAGTCATTGATCCTCGCGGTCAACGGTGAGATTTATAACCAGATCCACCTCAGAGCAGAGTGCAGTGACTACAAATTTAAGACTTTGTCCGATTGTGAGCCGATCATCCCAATGTACCAAAAGTTTGACATTGACGCTCCAAAGCACCTGGATGGTATGTTTGGCTTTGTTCTGTACGATGCTCCAAAGGATCGTATCGTTGCTGCTAGAGACCCAATCGGTGTTGTGACGCTTTACATGGGAAGATCCTCCAAGTCTCCAGAGACCAGATACTTTGCCTCTGAGCTCAAGTGTCTTGTCGATGAGTGTGATGAGATCATCGCATTCCCACCAGGTCATGTCTATGACTCTGTTACTGATAATTTCACAAGATACTTCCAGCCTTCATGGTGGGATGAGAACAAAATCCCAACAGAGCCTGTCGATTATAAGAAGATCAGAGAGACTTTGGAGTTGGCTGTTAGAAAGAGACTTATGGCTGAGGTTCCATACGGTGTTTTGCTTTCTGGTGGGTTGGATTCTTCCTTGATCGCCTCTATCGCTGCAAGAGAGACCGCCAAGGCAGCCTCTGCCGGTGATGAAGATGACGATAAGCTCGCTGGTGTTGATGATGCTGGTCATTTGCATGCTCACGGTTGGAGCAAGTTGCACTCCTTTGCCATTGGTCTTCCAGGTGCTCCAGATTTGCTTGCTGCTAGAAAAGTGGCTTCTTTCATCAACACAATTCACCACGAGCACACTTTCACCTTGGAGGAAGGTCTTGATGCTCTCTCCGATGTGATCTATCACTTGGAGACCTACGACGTCACGACTATTAGAGCATCCACCCCTATGTTCCTCCTTTCCAGAAAGATCAAGGCCCAAGGTGTCAAGATGGTGCTCTCAGGTGAAGGTTCTGACGAGATCTTTGGTGGTTACTTGTACTTTGGCTCTGCTCCAAACGCTCAGGAGTTCCACACTGAATGTGTCAAGAGAGTCAAGAACTTGCACTTGGCTGACTGTCTCAGAGCCAACAAATCAACCATGGCCTGGGGTCTTGAGGCTCGTGTCCCATTCTTGGATAAGGAGTTCTTGAACGTTTGTATGAACATCAACCCAGAGGACAAACTCATCAAGCCAAAGGAGGGACGTATTGAGAAGTACATTTTGAGAAAGGCATTCGACACAACCGATGAACCAGACGTCAAGCCATATTTGCCAGAGGAGATCCTCTGGAGACAAAAGGAACAGTTTTCCGATGGTGTTGGTTACTCTTGGATTGACTGTCTTAAGGATACTGCCGAGAAGACCATCTCTGATGAACAATTCAAGATTGCTAAACCTGAATGGGGTAACGACATTCCAACCACCAAGGAGGCTTACTGGTACAGATGTATGTTTGACGAGCTTTTCCCATCAAAGGCTGCTGCTGAGACTGTCATGAGATGGATTCCAAAGGCCGACTGGGGTTGTGCCGAAGATCCAAGTGGTCGTTATGCCAAGTTGCACGATCAACACATCGACGATGAATGATCACCCTGTTGCAATCGTTTTGTAATACAGTGCCGTAAGAGAAATACATAGATAGAGTACTTTTACCCAACGTTTAATCTGTGATTTTTAGTTTTATATTAGAGCTATATAGTCAATGTGTGTACATATGACGTGTGATGGATGGAGGTTATTCGACTATACGTGATGGTTCATGTACTGGACACTTCAACCACAGTGGGATGCCATCGTGTGAAGACCCAATAAGACTAGACACAGCGTTATGATGATCATGTGCAATTTCAAACGTGAGAACCTGGCCAACTTGCGTTTGGGAGTTGTAACCGGCAATGGTAGACCATTGCTGTTCTTGTAGTCCATGTAGAAATGTGATCCATGTTGCTGTGTCTGGTACTGTGGTGGTGGTATCTCATCCTTATCAATTGGACAGTACTGTGGTGGTTGTTGATAATGATACTTATCGAGCTCGCCTTGGTCAAACTCCATCTGTTCAATCTCCCAGCTTCTTAGGTTATCCACGTAGAGGTCATGCTGTATAAGCGAGACCGTGCCCATTCCCGTAGTCTGGTCGTAATAGAAGAGATGCTTTGGCTTGAACATACACATGGCGGTTTCTTGATTACCTTCGATGTGGAATGTGATCTTATGATTACTTGGTGTTATCCCGTGGGAAAAGAGATCCAAAAACAGAAACCGCAGTTCCGATAAGGTTTTTAGTTGTGATGTTTGGATGCTTTAGATTACCCGGCTCTGAGGGCTTCTGCGGCAGATGGTCCTCCAAGCCGGATCCTATTTCTCCCGGGAGAGGCAGGGTCAGTATAACCATCATTTGTTTGGTTGCCGATTTCGGACAATTTCGTTAGGTCCAATCTCTGGCAGTAGAGTTTGGTTTTAACCGATGATCATTCTGGGAATGATTACGGTCACAAAAGAGGGTTCAAGTCAGATTTAGAGAACATATCTGTGATCGTCGCACCTTTAACATATCCCAACCTTATGCTCAGGTGAGTTTCACATTGCATATAAATCACGTACAAAAAGTTAGGTATAAGAAATTACGTATAATAAATTACATACACCAGCTTGTATGTTTAACAATATGTACATGCTTGGAGGCAATACATACGGAGATACACGAGAATTTTCTTTATAGGTATACTATAACACAACTTACATGGTGTTTCACCATACAGTTGCCTTTTCAATGCGATGGTAGGTTGTAGCAATCAACAGGTTAAATTACAAGCCTGTAGGTATCATATAACTTGCAAAATATATACTCCAAATACTATCAAGCCTTATTGATATAGAATTGCTAGAGTCCTGACGTGTGTGTGTAGCCTCATTGTCATCAAGCTTGAGTATAAAGCCTATGGAGCGTTGGATCCCGACTTAGAAATGTATGACTGTAGCGTATATACCGGTCAAAATATTTTAAAGTTTGATTGCATAAAATGCACTACTCGCTTAAAAAGTTGTAAAGTCCATGGTAACGGACAGCCAAGAAGCACTGAAGATATGTTTTGAGGGGCGTTGTACATCGTAAATGGTTCTTAAAATCACTCCGAACTTATTGCGAATTATATGTACATTCCAGAGTTGTAGAATTCCCATGACATCGTGTATGGAAAATCTGTGGATACGAAACAAAGATTACTTACATGGAATAACAGTGGACTTATTTGTCTTTGGAATGGTATTCAAGGGGTCATGGCCGTTACTTTATTAATCACCTTTTAAAAGCTGGTATTTACAAGGTTCTGAGCACCAAGTTATAATGGAATATTAAAGATGTTCCATACAACGACCTATACCTATCTTGTACATCAATTCGAGCTTTAAAACTATTGTTAGATGGTATTCACTGAATCAATGGTGTGAAGGAAAATCTATCAAAATTGGATCGCTTTGTCCGCATATCTTTGTAGGCACATCATTACAACTCCCTCTTTTAGAATAAAAAGTGAAGACAATTGCTGATCTTCCGCTAATTCCTAAGTGGGACATGCGCAAACATTCCATGCCTATATATGCTACTTTTTAGCAGACGCACTATGAGGCTTCAGCATTTCCAATCTACCATAAAAAAGAAGAATGTATGCGGTAGTGCAAGGTAAGAAATATATCTCCAAGTACATCCCGAGCACATCTATTAATGTATCCGATTGACACCAAGGCTACCCTTCTTGTGAGTGAAAGTATCAGAACTAAAAAAGCAAACAGCCGCCTTGCACAAACAGTGCTTACATATCTATGCTTTTATTAATCTGATTCTTCTATAAACATATGTTATCGTACTTTAGGGGACTAATTAACCCAGGATAGATTCCAGATGTTTGTTCATGTAATCCCATTGAAAACTTTGAAAACAACAACCAGTACCAAATGCTTGCCACTTTTGTACAGACGCCTAAGTCCACCTACTTCTGGATAACTTTGTGTCTTTTTCATTTTTAATTCCACGCAAAAGTCCAAACCTCTTCTGTGAATTTGGTCTGCATTTGCTATTTAAACTCTGAATTTTGGGAATAGTACATGATCCAACACCAGCCTTGTATGCCGACCAGTATTGCGCAAAGATATAACACACCACTCTTCGGGCTCAAAATCTCAAGAGCCAGCAATAGCTCAGCCAATACATCTCGATATCCTATCCGACAAAAACAGACATACTAATACCAATAGTTAGAAAAAGAGAAAGAAAAAAAACGATGGGTTGCTATCGATCTTTACTGAGACCTGTTGTTTGTTTTTGAATTGTTCTTTAACCGTGGACACGATCCCCCCAGGATCACTCAGTTCAGGTCAAAAAAAGCGACACACATGCTGAATGTTACAGTGCCTTCGTGTCCAACACTGAGGATGCAGATCTGGTCCATACATGAACGTGCATAAGCGAACTATGAGAATTTTCGCAAAATGTCAAAAACACATACATTTGTGAAGTATATTTTGAAACGAAAAAAATTACAAAGCCTGTAGAGTTTTAAATGACTTTAGGGATATGTATTGCGCAGGGTACAAAAGGCGAAAACTCTTTAACACCCCCTTTTTTGTCGTTCTGTGCCACACAAGCCACACAACGTATCATCCAGCCTCCATCCTTTAAAGTTAACCTCCAGTCCTCGGACTCTGCATAGGATGCAGTTGTTACTGAAAGAACTTACCGAGAAGGATGTCCAGGACTCAAATTGTAATGCTTTAACGACAAATTCCACTGTAGTTCGCTGCACGTATTTCACACATTCATAATTACTCTGCATATTCCCTTTGTTTGCGTGCACGCGGCAGATCCTTCCAAGCCTATGAATAGCTGTATCTCTCCTCATTGATTCTCCAAACATGAATCTAAACTTTGACAGCGTGCGTTCTTGTCCGTAACCTTGTGACTTTACCAGGGGAAGAAACTTTCTATTGTCAACTTATTAATGTGTTAAGTTCTCGTGGTATATAAGAACCCCCTAAAGGACTTTGACGATAAATCTCATTTCGATTACATAGTGCTGGTTAGTTTGTCGAAGTTAAAAGTACAAGAGTGCCATTTGTCTGGAAATATTAGCCATGTCAAGGAACTATCAGGATCCTTACAGACAACACGAATACACAAGGTCAAATGAAGTATGGTATACACCAGATGGTGAAAGACCAATGCCTTCCGCTACTATGTCTTCCTCTTCAACTACACCGCACCCAGTTCCTAGTTCAAACACCAGTTATGCGGACCATGTACTGTCCACTACTTGGCCTCCTCCTCATGGTGGTGTTCCATCACTGCCTCCAACAGCGACTTACTATACTTATCCAGCACCTTCTGTCTATGAGAGGTCAAACACTGCACCTTCAATGATGACTCAGCAGATGTATTCACCCACACAGGTTGTACAAGCAGAGCCCCAACCTCAACCTCAACCTCAACCTCAACAATACCACTATTGTGCATCTCCACAACAGCAATTCCAATTATCGCCTGTGCCGATACAGGTCCAGTCTTTCACACAAACAGGATTTGAGTACCCCACACTCTACCAGCTTCAGGCCATACCACAGTATCCACAGATTTTAGAAGGACAACCCTACCAAATTCAGCTTGAGTTCCCAAGATACGTTCGGGGACAGAAATGTCCACGATGTGGACGCCATATAGTTAATGACATTGCCAGACATTTGCGTATTCATGAACCTGTTTCGAGGTTTAAGTGCATATACCCAAGACAGCATTGTTCCCACAGAAGTGGATATTTCAACAGGAGATATGACTTCCATAAGCATCTGCTTCATTCACATTTCAAGTTTGATGACCCAGATGTGAAGAAGTTGGTTAGTGTTAACGATAAGATGAAGTACATCGGATCGTGTAAATGTGCTATGAAGATGACAGGAAGAGAGTTCTTGAATAACCATATAATGATCAAGGATGCACAGGGGAAATATCTGTGTCCTGATCTACGTGAAAAATGGAATAGATGCGGCGGAAACCATATAAATACACATACAATGGGTGACGATAACCAACAACAGTTTGGGATGATGCATCCAAACAGCATATAAGTCCCTGGTATGACAGCTCATTATATATTACATTGCACGGTTTCCATTGTTCACCACGGAATCATGCTAAATCCACCAAGAAGATAACCAGGTTAATAATATACATCGACGTGTAATATAATTACAATTAACAAATAAAACAAGAATGACGTTAATTGAATAACTGTTCAGCAGTGCTCATAATGATACCCAATTAGGAAATTGCTAGCTTAGGAGCTTTACACTTTTTTTGGGCTTTGGTGTGGATTACGCTTTTTTTTTACTTTCTCGTGCGCGCGCTCAACCGCGTCTTTGTAACTTTTATATTCGCGTCCTTCATCACTTTTTTTTTCTATCATAGCTCTTCCTTTTGTGTGGGTGTTTACCTTTCTTGAACACCACAGCGGTAATATTTGATCCAACAGAGCGGGTTATCTATTTCATCTTTACACGGTGCTTTGATAGAGCGGTTATCTTCTTTCTGTTGATTTCAAGATATTTGGAGTTTGTTTGAGCCATTTTGCCATGACGAATCCAGCATTTTGGTTACCGCAATCAGCATCATCGACAACATCTTCAACACCGCGTAGGTCACGGACAAAAAGTGGGAAGTTACGTTCTAAAGGCGTTCGGAAAGTAGTGCCACTTTCATCTCCCTTGTTGTCCAAGGCTTGTCTGTCCCATGTTGATATACGTAAATCTTTATCGTCTCCTTCAGAGAGACACGCGTTGCCATTGCCTTCTCCATCACCAGAACGTAAACAACCAGAGGTTGTTGTCATAACCTCATCTCCTCTTAGAGGGGAAGAATACAAGGCGACAAAGACAGTGAAATTCCACAAGGAGTTGGTACAACCTCCGTCGAAGATGATAACGCCGAGAAAGTCGATATTGAAGACTAGAAATGACTCATCACAACTGGGGATTGATCTCATAGGGGGATCGAAGTACTCACATTTGGAATTTTGGTTACAAGGTGAGATAGTCACGCTTAAAGATTCTTCAGCTGCTGATGAGCTGAAATCTTTTAGTGATATCTTAAAAGGTGGGATGAAGGTGCTGAAAGATCCAAAGTGTAATGTACGGTTTGAAATTTATGCATCGTTTCACGGAATCTTGAAGAATTTTAATGATAAGAAGATAGATATTCTTCTACCACTGTTACCAGAACTGGTACAGATATTACTACATGACCAAAAGATGATTGAAAATGACGTCAAGCTCTCTGAAAATCCAAACCCCTTTTTAACAAGGATTGATGTACAAATTGTGAAGGTCATGTCACTTTTCCTTTCCAGCGAGAAGATTTACAGACGGTTTTGGAAAAAGTCCTCTGAGGAGGTACAGTCGATAGCTCAACATTCAATTGTGGCGGCATGCTTGGCTGTGACTTCATCAAGCGTACCCAAGAGCTTGTTGACGGCCAACTTACAACTTTTGAAGGACCAAAAAGTACATGCGCTTTTACCACAATCTGTAAAGGAAACCATCGTAAGCTCTGTCATGAACATCAAACAGTTCCATACGTTATCAGTATTACAGGAAAAGCTCAATTGCTTGAGATCTATGATTACAGCATGTCCCACAGTTATGGAAAAGACCGTCAAATTATGGGCTGGGTTTTTACTCAATAGCTTATGTGACTTCAACTCACCATTCTCCAAAAAATTGTCTTCCGTTGCAAGCCTTACACTGGCGGAGGCATCGAAGATGTTCTTGATCTCAAAACCGTTTTGTTTCGAAATAAGAAAGATGCTAGCATTTCCGATATACACGACTTTGGACGTTGAACCTTCAACACAGATTTCAGTTGGTTCAACACCGGTGGATTTGCAGCAACCCACTATAGAGTACATCTGCAATAGACTGTACGATCTAATCGAGGCTGATAGTATAAAAGCGGCTTTGGATATATGGGTTAGCATTACCCTGATATGGTTTGACGATTTGTTAATGGTGGATGTTAATAGCTCTTGGATTAAAGTTATCGAAACGTGCCTTCAAAATCCAAAGGTTGAGAATCGTAACCTTGCTCTGAAATCTTGGAAGGCTGTGGTTTACGTTACTTGCAAAAACATTGCACTTTTGCCGATTGAACATGTTGAGAGTCAGTTAAAGACCATGTTTCACATTTATGACCCCAAATACCTACGTGGGTTATCTGTTTCGTCAGAAAAAATTATATGTTCCTTGATATCGAGGATTCTATATGGTATATTCTCAGCTACGGAGTCAACTAGATGGTTAAGTCCACAACTGTTTGAGACTTATGTGCTCAAGTCGATGACTCTGACAAAAACGCATACTCATTCTTGGAACTACATTGTACAGCTGCTTGTGCGATTGCTCCAACCCTTGACCAACATGTCAAGACCAACTTATTTTACCAGGATCTTATCAGATGATGCCGTTGAGCTATTAGAGATTAAACCATTGACTTTGGACATTGTGTTCCAAGTCTATCCCAAATTCATGTCCGTATTCATCGACGATGTGTGGATGAATCCGGTGGTTGAAGAGAATGTCCAACTGGCTTTTTTGGCAGCTCTTATGGGACGTGTAAGATCCATACCCCAAAATCAAATTGTCGGTAAACGCGCAGAAAGAATATCTTCTATCTTGAAAGGCTTAATAAAGTTTTTCCCAAGGTATATGGACCACCCTAATGCTCAAAATGTCAAGTCAAAAGAAGCATTGGAGCATATCAATAGATTTTTGACCTTGATAAAGACAAACTTTGGCTCATTGAGTTACTGTACGGATGTTAACTCAAAGGGGGAGCTCGAATATTCGCATGAGAACATCTACGTGGAGGTTATGAGCTACTGTATTCTGAAGGGGTTTAAGGAAGTTGAAATACTGAAGTGTTTGCTATTTCATCTTAAAGGTGGATTTAGATTCAGATTGTTTGAAAGCTTGGCCTTGAAGATTAAGAACCCGAAGGTTTTAAATTACATTTCAAACAATCTCGAGAGCACACTTTTTGACAGGACTATTACTGCTACTTCTGTGAATGCATTAGGAGGGACCATCAGCCTTCTGCCAAAGACACCAGCTCTTCTTAGTACATTCATCAGAATGACTGATTTGTTTGATTCACCCGGTAGTCTTTTTGCCAGTTTGAACATTTCTTCGTGGTCATTTGATGATATTCTACTATTACTGAATTTGGTTTCTGATAACGATACTCTTAAAAGTGCATTACTTGGCTCAATATCAACAAAGTTGAACAATGGTGATTGCGAATTTGCTTCAAAGTTATTTACACATCTTTTGACAACTGGTGACAACGATACCCTATTCTCATTGAATCGAGAATTGTTCTTCTATGCAATTGATCCACGTGACTATTGTATTGAAACTTCTCATTCAGTTTTTGTTGACATTCTTAAGTCGTTTTTGGATGCATACCAGGCGTCTTTGTCAACGGATTCATCAAATCTGAGAAAACTGGATGTTGTCCTTTCTCATGGTTTACAGCTGTGCAAAGGTGTACTGCTTGATACCAAGTACAAACATGTGTGGAACAAGTCTCATGATATCAGTAAAGTTTTAGGCTCATATATTACAGCAATTCCCTCAGCAGTGTTGAATAAAATGCCATTGGTCCAGGAGGAGTTGAAAAACGATGTGATCACCTCTGCAGAACGTCACACCAGTGGAATTGAGACAAAGGATCCACAAATTGAAGTGATTTCTTCGACTAGTAGTAATGAAGCTACTACGACAGTATACTATCCAGCATCTGATGAAAAGGCAAAATCCACAGAGGGCACAATAGAGGGGATCAAACAATCGTCAGAACAGAATAAAGCTCCTGAAGGAGTGCATGAGCTCTCAAGAAAGGATGATCTTCGCATTAAGGAAACACAGTTTATCGAACCTGAGATGACAATAGGCGTTATAAACTCTTCGAGCCTAGAATTGGTCATCCAGAAATCTGATTGTAACTTGAGTACAGATCAAAACATCGGAATGAAGCAAATAAGCGAGAAAGATCATGGTAATACATTGTCCGACAACTTGAATGGTGAGATGGAAACTGTTCCAAAAGACACTGGTAATGGTAAGAGTACCTCTAATGATATAGAGAATGCCCAATCTGAGATATCCACATCCTCTGGTACCAGCAGCAATGACAGTGATGGAGTGATAGGAACATGTGTGATTTATGAGCCTCAGCCAACACCTTCGATCGATGTTGTTAACTCTTCCAGCCAAGAAGTAGTTACAAACACGGATCTGCATATAAATATGGATAACGTTGGTACGAAAGAGACTCAAGTTAAATCAGAAGTGGTGGGTTCCACTCATAAAGGATGTGACAAGTCAGACGTTGTTGAACCTGTTACTTCCCGTACTCTATTCCTCAAAGGTAATGGGATCCCGGAATCAACAGAACAATATACCGAGCTCAATAATGGTCCGAGGAATGATACTGAACAAGAAGATCATAGGTATGAATCTTCTGGAAGCATTTCTAACCCTATGGATCACGGTGAAGAGCCAGAGGTGGATCACGACCACGGATTTACCAATGATGAAGTTGTTTCTAACTCCATTCCTTCAAGAATTCACGGTAATAATGAACTCTATTTATCTCAGGAAAGCGATAAATTGGAAGGTGAAAGTGACGAAGCCCCTGGTAATGATTTTGATTCCTTCAAGAACGTTGAGGACTCCATTGTTAGACCATCTGTGAAACGTGAACTTGACGGCGACAGCTATATCGGTGGTGTATTGAAGAAACCTTGCTCCTCAGGACTACAGATTGATCTGACCCCAACAAAGCATAAAATGAATGGTTCTATCAACACTGGTCAACTCTCTTTGATCCCAGCTCTTCCTCAAGCAGATATCCGTTCCCATATTTCTTCTCTTTTTAAACAGTTCCGAGACGAGGAGCTCTCAAAGATGTCTATCGAAGAGATATTCCAAGTTGAAGATGAATTATTAGGCTTCATCTCAAGAATGAGATCATTAAAGAAGTGATGTCCCCATTATGGTAATGACTACTTTCTATGTTCCACGATTATGAGCGTTTTTTCCTCTGTTTCTTTTTTTTGGTTTGGAGGGTGGGTATTATAGAGACGAGTATTATTCACTGTGTTCGCTGTGTAGTTTAAGTACTTGACCAACTAAGTACAAACTACCACATACAATAACCTTTTCTCCCTCTTTCACATGACCAAACGTCTTTTCAACATTGGGTTGTACTTCAACATTTTTCGTATACTGCAATACTTCCTGTTGAAGATCTGATGGATCATATGGTTGTATCCATGGCATTCCATCAACTGGGTTGAAACTTGTTGTAATGACTCTATCCTGTTTTCTGATGAGTCCGTTCAACAATGGTCCCAAATCTTTGCCCTTTGTCACTGCAAGGATGAACGTCAAGCCTTCATCACCGTATTTGGATCTGAGGTGCTTTGCCAATTCCTTAGCAGCCTGTCCGTTGTGAGCACCATCTAGAAGTACTTCTAACTGTGGGTAATCTTTCGAATACTTCAAGGATAATCTTTGCAATCGTCCTGGCCATTGTACAGACTTAACACCATTGATGACATTTTCGTGAGAGAAATTACACTGGAATGGGTAATTTTCTTGTAAAAAGGGGAATAGCACCTCAAGAATCTTTAAAGAGAGGGACAAGTTTTGTAACTGGTAATGGCCTCTTAATGGTGAGACGTTTCTATCAATGACTCCAAATGGAGTCTGTATTTGATTGTCAGTCTGTATCACAACGTAATTGTGCGAATGACTTTCAATTGATTTCTTCGCAATGACACTGAGTGCTTCTGGATCATTTGTTCCATCCACTATATTTGTAATAAACGGTTTGATGATCCCAGCCTTTTCACTGGCAATCTCGGCAATTGTATTGCCGAGTATGGCCTCATGGTCAATACCAATCTTGGTGATACCCGTCACCAAAACACCCTTCTCAAAGATTGTACAGCCATCTTTCCCAATTTTCGCCTGTTCAATGACATTTGTAGCGTCCAATCGTCCTCCTAAGCCAACTTCCATCACTGCAAGGTCAACTTGCTCAAGTTTAAAGATTTGAAGCGCAACGGCCGTTAGGATTTCAAACTCTGTAGCACCGATTCCATGGATACTGTTCACTTCCAATACTTCTTGTTCCACAGAGTGGAACCTGGCCTCTGAAACCGGAACGTTATTCACAGTGACACAGTCATGACGGAATATCAAATGTGGTGATGTGAATTTACCAACCCTGAATCCCCTGGTATTGGATAGTAACAACGATGTCAAGTAGGCACACACCGAACCTTTCCCGTTTGTTCCTGCTATATGTACAAAATTAGCATACTTGTGTGGGTTACCAAGTACGCTTAGAAGATTGGATATCCTCTGAAGTCCAAGATCAATGGGCATTGTAACGCTGGCCTATGATATATTCAACGGGTTCCCGGCATCTCATCGGTCTTCACTCTAAAATGTGCGAAGCAACGGGTTGATGTTTGGGGGAAAGCTTATTTGTGGTGTCCGGGTGTAACCAAATGTCCGGGTGTTTAGGTGTCCAGGTGTTTCCCCTTCCACCCCTTTCCTGCCAAATGGCTCGGGCAAAAAAAAGGAAACATCCAGACATACACACACAAAGGCAAAAACAAACAAACGTCGGCATCAACACGGTAAACAAATCAAACATTTAATCCAAGTCTTATCTCTAACAACTAGAAATTGACGGAATTAAACATATAAAC
Organism: Williopsis samutprakarnensis; assembly: GCA_030569715.1. Classification (NCBI taxonomy): domain Eukaryota; kingdom Fungi; phylum Ascomycota; class Saccharomycetes; order Phaffomycetales; family Wickerhamomycetaceae; genus Williopsis; species Williopsis samutprakarnensis. The sequence goes on from JAJMLQ010000186.1 coordinate 17,351, forward strand.
CGACTCATATTGACATTGGCTATAACCACAGGAAGTGCTGTTGAGAATATATAGAAAAAAAGAAATAGAAAGATGTCTATTGAGAAGAGAATCAAGAAGATGTTTGCACAGCCCAAGAAGGGTGAGACGTATGAACTACGTGCTGGTTTGGTATCACAGTATGCTAATGAGCGTAAGGATACGATCAAGCAGGTTATATCTGCAATGACTGTTGGGAAAGATGTTTCCAGTTTGTTTCCGGACGTGTTGAAGAACATTGCTACTCATGATATCAAACAGAAGAAGCTTGTTTACCTGTACCTGATGAACTATGCAAAGACAAACCCTGAGTTGTGTATTCTTGCGGTGAATACGTTTGTTCAGGATACACAGGATCCAAACCCCTTGGTGAGAGCGCTAGCCATTAGAACAATGGGCTGTATACGTGTTGATAAGATGGTTGATTACATGCAAATTCCATTGACAAAGACTTTGAACGATGAGAATCCGTATGTGAGAAAGACAGCAGCCATCTGTGTGGCCAAGTTGTTCGATCTGAACAGACAGATCTGTGTTGAGCATGGATTCCTGGAGAAATTGCAAAACTTGGTTGAGGATTCTAATCCTATGGTTGTTGCCAACGCCATCAGTGCCCTTGCCGAGATCCACGAGACTGAACCAACGCTCAACGTTCTCACGGTGGACTCCGTCCTGTTAAAGAAATTGTTATTGGCATTGAACGAATGCACTGAATGGGGAAGAATCACCATTTTGACTGCTTTGGCTGATTTTGAAGCTTCTTCATCCGATGAGGCTAGCCACATTGTGGAAAGAGTGGTTCCACAATTACAACATTCGAACCCATCTGTGGTGTTGAGTTCCATCAAAGTTATCATAAGCAACGTGGAGAAGCTACAAGGTGAGGAGCACGAAGTTGTGTTGAAGAAATTGGCTGCGCCATTGGCTTCTTTGGTTTCAACTGCTCCAGAAGTCCAATACGTAACTTTGAGAAACATTAGAATCATTGTTGAAAAATACCCTCATCTAATGACAAATTACTTCAAGGTATTCTTTGTTAGATATAACGATCCCCTATATCTAAAGTTGGAGAAAATTGAGATCATTGTTAGATTGGCAAGCTCTTCTAATTCTAACTTGATCCTCAACGAGTTAAAGGAGTACGGTTATGAATTTGACGTTGAATTTGTTAAAAGAGCTGTCAGAGCTATTGGACAAGTTGGTATTAAGATCGCAAAGAGTGCGTCGAAGGCTGTTGACATATTGATTGGACTCATCAATGAAAGAGAGCTATACAACGAAGTTGTCATTTCACTCAGAGATATTCTTCGAGCATATCCTGAACACAGTGCGATGATTACTCCAACTATTGTGCAATCTTTTGATAAATTGGTTGATCCTGAGGCCATTGCTAGTTTCATCTGGGTCATGGGTGAGTTTGAAGTTGTCAATTATGAATCAAGATTATCTGAATTTGTCAATCAGTTTAACGACCTTGACGTTAGCGTACAGAATGCGTTGGTTTATTCCATCGTAAAGATCAATGTTAAAACTGGTGCCTTGAAAGATCTTTTGGCCAAATTGTTCAACAATGTTGAAAAAGTGGAAAACATTGAGGTTAGAGATCAGATTTATCTTTACTGGAGAATCCTTTCACTGGATGATTCATCCGAATTGAAGAAGCTAGTCCTCACAAGATTGGCAAAGATTGAAACGACAATTCCACAATTCCAACCTGAGCTGCTTGAGTTCTTATTGAGAGAACTATCAACCTTGAACTCTGTGCTGTTTACAACCACTGTTGGCAAAGGTTCTAAACAGACTCAAATCACAAAGATCAAGGATGTCAAGTTGAACGTGATCAACGATGAAAACTTGTTGGACTTTGACGATAACGATAGCGAGCCCTCTAAGCCAAATGAAAGTATAAGCATTCTCGACGAGTTGAACGATCTATTTTCATCCTCAAGCATATCACCTCCTGTGAACAACACTGCGAACACGACTCAAGCTGTTCAGAACACCACACCAGTCTCAACCAACAAGACCACGTCGACTGGTGGTGTATCGCAGGATTTGTTAGACTTGTTTTAATTGGCTCATATATACATATTTACCATCGCTACATGCCTATCAACCAAATTATGACATCTGATCTCTGTACACGGTTTCGGGTCAATTCCCGATTAAGGAATACGGTATCACACATATGTTTTCTATGTGTTGGAAGCACTGAACTCCCTTGCATCATACCACCAATTGGGAACACTAGGCACTACTCTTCTCAGTTAGATTCTACGATACATGTAAATACGGCACGTTGATAAGATTCAACGTTGAACAAAGCCTTCGGATCTCCGATGTATCATGATTCGAAGATCTGACAGACAATACATTATCTCCAGAGCCCTGTAAATCAGTGATTCAATGGGCAAATTATCTGTTCAGAGTTGTGTGCGAGTGTTATGAAAATTTTACATTGATAACTATGCCGTACTTTAAAAGGCGCCTTACATCCTCAGAGTTTCCCTGAAATTTCATAATCACATCCATGGCAAGGCACTATTTTTATGATTTACCATCAGGCTGGACATGATAAGCCGTGATAACGCTGGTCAATATGAGAACCCACAGGGCCTAGGCCCTACAGATAGATCTTCACATGGCATGAATATTGACTCAATTGTGGATTGTTAAATCACACGAAGTTTTTATGCAGTACTAGAAGAAAGATGAGTCCATTGTCTTCAACGAAAAAAACAAAAGCCTGATTAATTTGTTGAAAGGTTTATCAAGGCACAGTATGAGCTGCTGCATTGATTGTTTGGCCTTGAGCATTGATCGACCATAGGTCTCTTGCCGACTTTTAATTCTCTAGGACTTTTTGAAAAACAGTTGTCCAGGTGCCATATTTAAGACCAGTGTTCACATTTGTCCTGGCTAGCACTTATGCCCCACTCGTCTTGTCTTGTATTTACTTGATGATTATCCGACGTTCTTGTCGCCTAACTACCAACCGCACAAGGATGAATTTTCGCTGTACGGCACCAAAAATAATACGTCAGGGTTCTTGGCGCGCATGAAACGGCATAGACCCTCTACTTCAAACTTCCGTGCCCTTCGAAATTTTCTCAATTTTGGCAACCAAATGGAAAAACTCCCTTCTGCACTTTGTGATCATAGCAAGTGATTGATTATTCAGGCTTGACCCTTTTCTTTTTGCCTGTTATTGTATGTTTTCAGGGGAAGTGGCCGTGATTGGAAATATGACTATTGACTCAAAATTGATGCCGAAGGCCTTGAGTGTCCTATGAACGGCAAAAGGCACAAAACAAAATCGAGCTACAAACGTCGTGCCTCACAGACTTCATCCCATATAGTTTGTGGAGAAATGAAATTAGTCTGAGCATGTACGAAAAGGGGCTTAACCCACACAAACCTATGGCAAACAGAGCTACTGTATGTCTCGGACTATGACAGAATGTTTGGACATCACAGTTTGGGACGGTTTAAAATTCTGATATAAAATTTATTGGCATAGTTGCTTTTAGAGAATAAACGGTGCGCAACTTTGCATCATAGCTGGTCGGTCTTATCTTCGCCCTTCGTTGAGGTCTTAAACTGTTTAAACTTTAAGATCATGAGATACTTCGCTTCATAGGAATCAGAGACCTGGTCTAAGCGCCTGTGGAAAGCTGTGTCCGGGATTGATAAGGCGTAACGATACGACTTTGTCTCAGAGGCTTAGCCACATACTCTTGTGGTCGTCACTTTATCTTTAACTTTTCAAAAAGAGCGCCTCTTGTGCTGTGCACATCTGCATATCAGCAATAAATCTGCAGCCCAGCCAATTCACAGTTTCTCCACTTGTAATGTCTCGTTACCGTTGCGACTAAGGATAAGTCGTGATCACAAGGACCGTACGCTTGTTGTATGATCATTATCTTGATCTTGTCCACAGATAGGAGTCGTGATCGGCAAATACAATTGCTTTTTGCCATGAGCAGCAGTAGCCCCTTACTCATTATGGTGGGACCCCTGTGCTGCATTAGCATGGCATATAAAGTGAGGTAGAAATCCATTGAATGCTTTTAATTCGACTAAAGCTGTTTTGAACCATCAGTGCACTGTTGATATCAAAACAATGGTCAGTCCTAGTGCTTCGTATGACTACGAGAAGAACCTCGACAAAGCACGTACCTCGGATTCCATCGAGGTCTACGATGCCGAGATTGAACGCTACGGCAGTGGAATACAGGACTCTAATGAAGATGCCATCCTGGCTACACATGAGGGTTACAGACTGAAACAAAACCTGAAGGCTCGTCATGTTAGTATGATTGCGATCGGTGGTGCTCTGGGTACAGGTTTGCTCATTGGTTCCGGTTCTGCTCTTTCAGGCTCTGGTCCTGCTCCTCTCTTCATTGGTTATGGGTTCATTGGTCTCCTAGTCTATATGGTTATGTGCTGCCTTGGTGAATTGGCAACCTACATTCCATTGGCTGACGGATTCTCTGGTTATGCTACTCGTTACGCTGACCCTGCCCTGGGTTTTACTGTTGGTTACTGCTACCTGTTCAAATACCTCATTGTCACTCCTAATCAGATCACAGCTGGTGCCTTGGTGCTCCAGTACTGGATATCCAGAGAAACGGTCAACCCTGGTGTTTGGATCACAATTTTCATCGTGGTGATTGTGCTCATCAACATCTTTGGTGTTAAGATCTTTGGTGAGTTTGAATTTTGGTTATCGTGTTTGAAAGTGCTCATAGTCCTAGGATTGATCATCTTGCTCTTTGTCATTATGCTTGGTGGTGGTCCAACCCATGATCGTTTGGGCTTCAGATATTGGAAGGATCCAGGTGCTTTCAAGCCTTACACGGGTATTGCTGATGCTTCTAAGGGTAAATTCGTCTCCTTTGTCAACGTTCTGGTCACTGCTGTGTTTGCCTACTCTGGTACTGAGTTGGTTGGTATTACAGTTGCTGAAGCTGAGAACCCACGTCGTAACGTTCCAAAGGCCATCAAGCTTACTTTTTACAGAATCTTGATCTTCTACGTCTTGTCCGTCTTTCTATTGGGAATGTGTGTGCCATACAACGACCCATTGTTGATCTCTGCAACAAAGGCTTCCACCTCTGCCAACGCTTCTCCATTCGTCGTTGCCATCAAAAATGCTAAAATCGGTGGCTTGGATCACGTTATCAATGCCTGTATCCTGATCTTCATCTTCTCTGCTGCCAACTCTGACTTGTACATTGGATCAAGAACTTTGTACGGTTTGGCCATCAACGGTAATGCACCAAAGTTCTTTGGTAAAGTCAACAGATGGGGTATCCCGTACTTTTCTCTTGCTCTGTGTGCCTCCTTCTGTTGTTTGGCTTATATGAGTGTAGCGGAGTCTTCGCAATCTATCTTTTCATACTTTGTCAACGTTGTGTCGATCTTTGGTCTCTTGACGTGGATCACCATCCTCATTACTCACATTTGCTTCTCACGTGCTTTGGCTGCTCAAGGTATTGATAAGAGTACTTTGACATACAAAGCTCCATTCCAACCTTACGGGCCTTGGATTGCGCTGGTGCTGTGTATCATCATTGCCTTTATCAAGAACTTTACCGTGTTCATCAACGGCTTCAACTACAAGACTTTTATCACTGGTTACATTGGACTTCCAGTGTATGTCATTTTCTACACTGTCTACAAGCTGTGGTTCCGCACGAAGATGAGAAACCCTGCTGAGGTTGACCTTGTGACGTTGAAACACTACATTGATCAGGAAGAGGAAGAAGGAAAGATCAAAGATGAGGAGAGAAGAGAGAGACTGAAGGCCAGCGGAAAGAAAGACAAGGAGTGGTTCTACGAGAAGTTCCTGTCCTGGTTGTTCTAGAAAGTAGCCGTGGATTTCGATTTTGTTTGTATTTATTCTATCAGTTCTAATGAACATTGCATGCTTTTATGGTTTACTATTATTGTAGAGTGAGTTGTCTCGGTTGTGCAAGGCCTTTATACCTCGTTGTATGGATGGCATTGAAGCATTTATCGTGAAACTGTGAATTCCTTGTCGGTGGATGCTGTGATGCTGTGCTATGCTGTATTGATGTTGAGGAGCTCAGAGGCCATTTAACAGCGGCAGATCCCATAACACGCTCAGGTGTTCAATACTATCTTCTCATTTCATCATTTCGTAGGATCAGTGGTCATTATGAGAGGGTGAGTGACCAGTGCTGTAAGATGAGTTCAGTGTATACAAATTGATGTATGTCCATGAGTGTAGGAGAGCATCACTAGGGTTGGTTACGAGTGAATCAGTCTATCTTTATACAGTCAACTGGCACCGGATGGTCTTTGTTCCTTTCAATCAGATAGTTCCACAGTGTTCACACAGTGCACTCACAGGTATAAAAGACGTCAAAAGTCCCATCATCACAGCAATGCTATCGATGTTGATGTTACACAACAGCTAGAGCATTCTAAAGGAGAAGTTCCCACAGGCATAACTTCACCACCTCTATGGAGAAGCACAGCAGTCAAGGAACCTCTGCTAAGATTGTCGAGGTCTCTGACGTGAACCGCCATGGTGTTTCCATAGTGCCGCCGTTGTTGATAGCAAAGAAGAAGCCATTCTGACTACACAAGAGAGTTACAGGTTGAAACGGCACATGAAATCTCGTCATGTTAGTATGGTTACTATTGGTGGTGCTCTGAGCAACAGGATTGCTAATTGGCCCTAGTCTCGCTACGCTCTTCATCTCTGCTATGCTTTCATCCATTTGCTAGTACGTATGGTTACGTACTATCTTGGTGGAGCGGCAGTGTACATCGCATTGACTGACTGATGTTCTCTGGCTACGCCAGTCGCTGTGTGGATCCCAGGTCTCTGGTTCTCAGTAGGCTATTGCTCTTTCGTTGGCTTCCTCATATCAACATCAAATAAGATCCCAGCGGGTGCACTGGCCTTCGAGTATTCGGTGTCGAGAGAGGCTGTTAACCCTGTTGTTTAGAACACGATGTTTATAGCAGTTGCCAGGTTGATGAACATGTTTGGTGTGTGGATCTTTGGTGAGCTTGAGCTCTTGTTGAGCTCTGTGAAGGTGCTCATCGTTCATAGGACTCATCGTCTTACGATTGATCATTGTGCTTGATGATCTACCTAATCATGGTCGTCTGGGCTTAAGATACTGGTGCGATGCTAGAGCCCTTACAACTTACTCAGGAACCGGTAACAGTTCACTTGGAAGCTTCGTCACGTTCATCAGAGTCCTGTTCATCAGCATCCTGTTTACAGCAGTATTTGCCTACTCTGTGTACTAAATTGGTTGGCGTTACAGTTGCTGAAGCTGAGAACCCATGTCATTCCAAAGACCTTCAAGCTCACATTTTACAGAATCTTGATCTTCTACGTACTGTCCGTGTTTCTGCTGAGGATGTATGTTGCCATTAAACAAGCCAAACCCGATGACTTAGCCCGTGTCATCAACGTGAATATCCTGGTCTTCATCTTCTCAACTGCCAGCTCAGACTTGTACATTGTCTCAAGAGTCCTCCACGGAATAGCAGTCAATGAAAGTGGACCAAGGATCTTTACAATGAAGTCCAACAGATGTGGAATCGCTTTCGCTATGCTCTGTTAGTGTGTAATGGCTTCTCTGCAGTAGCGTACATGAGTGTTGCAGGGGACTCTCAGATGATGGTCTCGTACTTTATCAGCGTTGTTTTGATCTTTGATCTGTTGACATGGATCACCCTCCTCATCACGCCCATCTAATGCGCCTGTGCTTTGAAGTCATAGGGCAGTGATACATGTTCAGTGATGTATAGTGCCTTGGTTTATCCGCATAAGCCATGGAGTGCGCTTGTACTGTGTGTTGTCATTGAGATTATCCAGAATTTCACCATGTTGCTCAATGGCTTTGACTATGAAACATTCATTGCAGGGTATATTGGCATATCAGTGTCCATTGTATTCTATTTTGATTACAAGTGGTGGTATAATATGAAGATTAACAAGCCAGAGGATGCCGATCTTGTTACTCTGAAGCACTATATCGACTTAGAAGAGGAGAAAGGTATAATCAAAGACCAACAGGGAAAGAGGAGAACCAAGGTTTAGTTGTGAGAAGTACAAGGAATAAATCTACGATATTTTTGTCTCGTGTCTGTTCTAAATCTATGTTTCCAAAGTTGTTGTTGTGTTGAGTTGCACTGAAGATGATAGACACTGTAGTTTCTTGCAACCAATATGGTGTTGTGCATACACTCATTGAGTGCCTATCCCCCCAGTTGGCCTCTCCAAGTCATCCTGGTGTACAATAGAGTTCCATACTTCCTGTAAATCGGTAAATATGGTGAGATCACAGTAGCTGGTAGGACCTAGATGAGGTGTATATAGACTGAGCCTTCGTGGACCGTACGGTGAAGGCCTACACCAATGATGGCATATTTAGTCTAATTTACCGTGAACCACCGCAATTGGTGAATGATCAGACATATATATTACAAGATCAATTGAACCACGATTGTCTCATTAAAGAAACCTCTAGCGGTGTTCTATACTAAATCAGAAAGAATATTGACACAGTTAACTGAAATGTATCTTTATATCACCTGATATACCTCCGGGTCTCCGTACAACACTGTACCCCCGGAATTGCCGCATGCCCAACACGCCCTGTGTCCGCTGCAATTTTGTGGTTTTAAAACTTCACAAGGGGAAAATTTTGAAAACGGCGGACGATCAACAAAGTAAACAACGTAAACAAAGCAAACAAAGGAAACAAATCAACAGCGGCAGGACAAACCTCACAGGGCGGCTCAATTATTTCTTCGTTTAGAGAGTTGGAGGTATATAAAATAGGTGGACTAGCCATCAAAACATACAAGAGACAGAGATTGGGCTAAAGAATGTCCCTTGAAGATCCGTCGATCATTTCGATCGGGGCGAATGATGAAAGCTCAGCGAACAAGTCGCAACAGCAGCAGCAAGGTACCAATGAAGGTGGTAGTGCTATTCTCAACTTGTTAAAGCAAGGAGAGAAGAAGAAAGAATTGGAAGAGAAGGCGTTGCTTAACAAGTCGTTGGAGGATGACCATTATAAGAAGTTGGATGAGAATGAAGTTGAAGGTGATGACAATGATGATGATAATGACGATGATGACGATCTCTTACCAACTGGCGGTTCTAAGGAGACGGCACTCAAACAGTGGGAAGTTCCCCAGTGGTCCTTCTTGTCCAGAGGCTTCCAGAATGCCTCTGTTCAGAGATATTCGCCTCAAGAGCTTCTTGCGTTGAAAAACTCGCCATTGGCTACCGCTCCTGAGGGGCTGCCTTCAAAATCCTACTATAGACTGAATGCCAAGGTGTTACGAACTGGCCCAGGGAATAACAACTCGTCATATAATAATAACAGAAGAGGTGGTGGCTATAATCGTCATGGAAACCGTAATTATGACAGTACGGGGACTATGGGTAATTTTAACCTGGGGAGAAACTCCGGTGGTCGTGGACAGGGAAGAAACGGTAGAAGAAGAGGAAGAAAATATGAAGAAGAAGTCATTCCAGGTCTTGAAAAAGATGCTCCTGCAATTTCTAATGCTGATGATTTTGAGAAATGGAAAGCTCAGATGAGTATGGGAATAAGAGGTGAAAAGAAAGAGGATCGTACAGCCAATAATGTGTCCACACCTACTGCTCATGATGAATCGAAGAATTCCGTCGACAGCTTCTTTGGCCTGGCTGCTAGATCCACTTCGTCTACTGTGGTTGAAAAGAGTGAACCTCACGACTCTAAAAACTCGAGATTCTTTTCAATGTTTACCAATGAAAGCCAACCTTCGACTCCACTGGAAGAACCTTCTCAGAAGGACTCAAAGGGTGACGTTTCCAAGATTCTTTCATTCTTGGATCGTGGTCAAACTCCAGGCGAGAAGGCATCAACTCCAAAGAACATTTCTCCACCTCCAGGGCTAGCACCTCCACAACAATCAACTGGAAGATCTCAATTCTTTGCTACTCCAACCGGGGGATCTTCACAACAACAGGAACAGTCAGATAATAACCAAGAGTTTCAAAAGCAGAAACAAGCGCAATTCCCTCCTGGTCTCGGTCCGCAGAAACAAGAACATCCAGTTGGATCTTCTTTACCACAACCAGAGAATATTGATCAGCAAAAGACATCCGATCAACAGAAAAAGCAACCTGTACGTGGTGATACTACCACTCCACAAGATGAGAAATCGTCTTCTCAAGAGCAACAGAAGAGCCATTCAAAGCAACAACAACAACCATCTCATCCTCAGCAGATGCCTTTCCAGCAACCCCCACCTGGTCTTCAAGGGATGCCACAGATCCCACCATGGATGAATGCAAATATTCCACCAAATGTTAGACAACAGATGTTGGCACAGGCCCAACAACAACAGCGTTTCATGATGCCTCCTCCAGGTATGGGTATGGGTATGCATTTACCTCCTGGAATTCCTCAAGGCATGCCTCCACCACAGTTCCAAGGTGGTAACACTAACTTTGTTCCACAACAACAAATGAGAGGTAACATGCCTCCTCAAATGATGTATCCACCACAACTTAATGAGCATGGTATCCCAATGTTTTTGCCTCCTGGTATGGCTCCTCCATCAGGTCATCAACAAGGGCATCCACAACAGCAAGAGAGTCAACAAGGCCAACAACAAGGTCAGCAACAATCACAGCAGCAACCTCCACCAGGCTTTTACCCTGGTCCACCTCAAGGATATATTCCTACCAAGCGTTAGAAACGTGACATGACAGATTTTTTGTGTGTTTTTTGATTTTCTCTTTGCCATGTTCATCCTCTTGTGGTTTCCTTTTTTTAACGGTGTTTTCGGTAATTGAATACTTTATTCGCTTTTCGACTTTCATGAGTTGATAATTGTATGAGTAATTGGCTACAATCCCTGTCAAATTCTCAATAGTTCAACATTAAAAGGCGTTAAAAAGTATTGCTAAAAGGTTTTAATTGTTCTGTCCCGCTGTAACAATTCTAAACATTTCACCTCTTTTCCGATACAAATCTTGATATGTGCCCTCCTCCTTAACCCGTCCATTCTTCAAAACCACCAAACGATCTGCAACTTTCATCATCTCTTTAGAATGAGTTATCATCATTACGCTAATGTTCTTGAGGTTCTCCTTCACCAACTGAGCGATCTTTGAAGTGTTTTCAGCATCCAATGCAGAGGTGCATTCGTCAAGTATCAACAACTTTGGCTTTCTGATCACTGCTCTTGCAATGGATAACCGTTGAGCTTGGCCACCAGATATTAAAGACGTCTCAATCCGTGTCTCTAATCCTTCAGGTAATGAAATGACAAATTCATAAATGTTTGCGAGCTTTAAGGCACCAACCAAGTCTTTGTCTTCGTAACTGTCCAATCCGTATGTGACATTATCACGAATTGAGCCATCAAAGAAGCTGGCCTTCTGGTCAACAACAGAGATTTGCGATCTCAACCATTTCAATTCTATGTTGTTCAAGTCTATTTCATCAAAGAAGGTGCCTTTTGATTCGTACAATCTCGTAATCAAAAGTGACAGCGTTGATTTACCAGACCCTGATTCACCAATTATAGCAACAACTTCGTCACGGTTAATGTCAAGGCTAACATTCTTCAACGCTTTCTGTCTCGGTGCTGAAGGGTAACAGAAGCTAACATCCTTGAACTGAACAGTGGCTCTTGTGTTTGAATCGGGAATCATATCTCCCTTTGACTCAAGATCATCGTCTTGAAGATCTATGATATTGAAAACGTAGGTTCCAGCTCTTTGGCCCCGACTAATGTCTGGTATCTGGTTTATCATCTGAACACAATTCATGATAGAGAATACCAAAAGAACAAACGTTGTCATCAATTGCATGACATTGTACTCACCATCACCAACTAATTTCATTCCATAGTACAAGAGAACACCTTGGACTACAAATACCAGCAAGTTACTAATAGCAACACCCATTCCGGTATAAAGAGCCCTTTTTGAGGCTGCCTTTTGAAGAACATCAATCCTCTCATGGAATTTAGATTCAAAGTACTTCTCAAGTCGTAGAGTACGAATGGTCTTGTAGCCTTTCACTGTTTCATAAAGGTGAGATTCCAATGTCGCCACAGCATTTTTATATTCATTCTCAGACATTTGCAACAGGAAGGCATAGAGGCCTGACGTTATCACGAATGCTGGTAGCATTGAAATACACACGAGAGAGAGCTTCCAGCCTTCAACAAGAGCCCAGGTCAACCCCATTGTACCGAGAACAGTAAAACTTGTAATGACACCGAGAAAATGGGAAATTAGTGATCTGAGGTCTCTGCAATCATTCATCAGTAGGGTATTAACCTCTGCAGCGTTGTTGACGGTTTGTGAAAACCATGCCATTCCTTGATTGGATAATTTTCTGAAAGCCTTCTTCCTCAATCCGTAAACCCATAGCTCTGCTGAATAGCTCAGTAGAAACTCCTTCAAGAAAAGGCTGGCTCCATCAACAAAAGCCACTGCGAGCACAATCATGGACCATTTCAGTAAATAGTATGGGCTTCCAACGCCATCGTCTTGAGGGACTATTCCTGATAAGAGATGTGCAAATACGTATGAAAAGACGGGTCCAGCAGCACCGTTTATAACTGCAATGGCAATTCCAAAGGCTAAAATCCATTTCTTCTCCACAGTTTGCATCATTCTTTTCACAATGTATCTAATAGGAGTCATATCAGGACGCTCTTCAACGTCTTCTTTGATGTTCTCTTCGATATTCTCGTCGTCTAACTTGCTTTCACGAGTAGATCTGTGTATGGCTCTGGAACGTGGTGCTATTGAACTTTCCATCTCATGGGTTTGGTAATAGCTCAATGGGTTCGCTGAGGAGAGGAGCTGTGTGGACACACGATTTGCAACTTTGTTCAAGAACGATTCCTCAATAGGCATCTCTGACGGAATAATGGCCTCCTCTTGTGGGTTATAATTATCCTGTAATGAAACCAGATATTGAAAGATTTGAGCATTCTCCATGTCCTTCCGTAGTCCATGCTCAGCTACTCCACCATCCTCCAAAAGGTACACGTAATCATCTGGACCAATTTGACTGAACTCATGGGTCAAGATAATTGTTGTCTTTCCCTTTCTCCAGGTCTTGACTGCTTCCATCACCAAATCTCTCATCACTATGTCAAGGGCAGAAACTGACTCATCAAGGATCAAAATAGGTGTATCTCTAACTTTAGCCCTTGCCAATGCAACTCTCTGTTGTTGTCCACCACTCAACAATGTACCTCCTGTTCCAACCAGGGTTTCCAGTCCATCTTTAAGATCACGAACGACACTATCCAACAACGACAGCTGTACAGCCTCTTGTAATTCATCTTCTGTTACTCTTTCAATATTGGAAGATACACATCCCATTAAGATATTGTTCTTGATGGTGTCATTGAACAGTGTACAAGTCTGTTCCACCAGAGTGATGTTATCCGTAAGCCACCTTTCACTTAATGAACCAACACTGAACCCATCCACTTCAACTCTTCCAGAGCTCGCAGAATAGAAGTTCAACAGCAGACTGCTCAGTGTAGACTTACCTGATCCTGATCTCCCAACTACAAACGTAAGCTCCCCTGCTGGGAAATCAATGCTGACATTTTTGAGAACTTTTGTATCAGGTCTTGTTGGGTACGAAAAGGTGACATTTTTGAACTTGATGTCACCAGTGCAAGACTCAGGGTATAGAGATATATGTTTCGAGTCTTCCATGTTGAACTTTTGTTGGAATCTGTTCTTAACATATCTGTCCTTGCGTAATTCAATAAATGACTGGATCCTGTTAATTGCCACATTGGCTTTTTGGATGGTGACGATCTGAGGAAGTGTACTTCTCAAGGTCTCACCAATCATGAGACAAGATGTGAAACAGGTCAAGATATCGCCTGAGCTGGCATTACCCCTTCCTATCTGATCTGAACCGAACCAAAATCCTTGGACGAACATGCACAGGATGATAAACCTCACTATTCCCATGTTAATGCTCGATACAAAGGACAGTTTGATGTATGCGTCTTTGCAATCGGTGGCTTTTCCAGAAAACTTTTCATACTCTATGTCCTTTGCTGAGAAGAGTCTCACAATCTTTGCTGAAACTAAAGACCAATCAAGCACCTTGGCTGCCTCTGAAGAGTGATTATTCTCCGTGGTTGTAAACTTTTCCATTAGTCTTGAGAATATAACGACAGAGGCGATAATCAACGGCGAAGAGCATATCATTATCAGTGTCGCCGACCAAGAGTAATAGAAAGAAGTACCTAATAATGCAACCGTTGCAACGGTGTTTTGGGCCACTAGTGCAGTTGCCTCTGCTGTGCCTGCTCTGAGCTCTTCGACACATCTATTGATCTGTGTCAAATCTCCCATCAACTTATCCTTTTCCTCGTACCAAGCAATTGGTTTCTTCAGGAAGGTGTTAAGCATGTGTAATCTTGCCCTGATTCCTTGCCTTTCACCAATATGCATCCAACACGTTACAGTTGCCCATACGATTAAGACAGAGCCGGCTCCTAAAGCTACCAAAGCCATTGTAGAGAGCCTAATCTCGTGCATGTAATCACCCACGGACTCAAACTCACCATTCACCAGGCTCGACAACACGTTAAACACCCTACCCATAAGAATTGCAGATATAGCTGGTCCTAGCGAGCCAGCAATCGTTGCAATGCCTCCAAAGATCAACAACGGAAGGTCTGAGCGATCAGCAAGCATGAACAGCGTAGAGCGCCTCAACCTGGCAAGCTCCACCGGCTCATTATCATCAGTGGTGTCTATGTCCAAATCATAGAGCATAACTTCAAAGTTTGAGCCTGCGCTCACCGTCACTGGCGAGGATCTCACAGATTCCCTCATTATCGCCTTCATTATTCAGCAAACAACCCAGTTTCGTGTGAAAATGAAATGATGAATAAACACTATGTCCCGATAACAGTGGAGCAAAGAGATATAGAATCCCACTATAAGTGGTCAGAATCCCACTATATATGAACCCTGCATCACACCATCACGTTTGACATCACTCCCACACATGCTTTCAGGGCTTCTCGACGCCTCAAATGGGGACGAAAGAGGAATTGTATCGCTGTTTCAGATGTCTTCAACAGTTTCAATGTTTATTCCCAAAGCGATGTAAACAATGCAATGCGAACAAATGCGGTTCATGTGGTGTCTAGGTTAGTAGGTGTCTGGATGTTTTTTTTGTTTTGTTTTTCGCGCAACCTCGGAGATAAAAAATACTCTAAATCCGTTCTGCTTAGGTTATCTCCGTGGCCTTTTTCACATGCGAACAAAACCGCACATTGGAGGAGCAAAAAAAACACACACATAGGCAAGGATGGCCGTGCATGTGAACGACCTCTCGATAAATTAATCCCCCTTGTTGGAGTCCTTTCCTCTTCCACCGTTCATCTGAAGCCCCAATTGAAAAGAGAAGATGTCTTCTAAAGTCGACCAGGCACTTGACGTGTTCAACCAACTCTGCACAGAGGTTGATATCACAAACAAAAGTTTCCAAAGTGAGTGACGGTTATCGTCTCATTATGTATGTGGCTCTGACACATACACAAGGAGAGGTGGGATTGATCTCCCATGGTGGCAGTTTACTAACGGTATTTATTTTCAAAGTTGCTCTTGCTTCTATCTGTTTCAATCCAATCTTCTGGAATGTTGTTGCAAGACTAGGTGAGTGGTGAGATCATAACTCAAATTGAGGCTGTGGAGTACTAACTGGAGGAAGAGTACAATACCCATTTTCTTACAAAGCTCTCTGGGGGTCCTAAGAATGGTTGTTACTTGCTTGCCTTTACAATCTTTTCTCTGGGTATCTTTAGAGACTATCTGTACGAAAGGGCTTTGAAAGAGCAGGTCACTTCTGACTTGCTCACTGGTCCAATCTTCACCTATGCAGGTTACTTCTTCTTTGCACTGGGTAACATCTTTGTCCTCAGCTCAATGTGGGCATTAGGTGTCACTGGAACATATCTAGGTGACTATTTTGGAATCTTGATGGACCACAGAGTCACTGGATTCCCATTCAACGTCTTGGACAACCCGATGTACGTTGGTTCTACCTTGTGCTTCTTAGGAACCGCACTCTATTTTGGTAAGCCAGCTGGATTGTTTGCCACATTGTTTGTGCACTTATTGTACACTGTTGCGCTCAAGTTCGAAGAGTATGTATTGTTTACTTTCTTCTCTATCTCTGTATTTATATGTCTACTAACATATACAAGGCCATTCACCGCTGAAATCTATGCAAAGAAGGCTCGTGAGGAAAAGAAGAAGGCCAACTGATGAATCTTCCACCCACTTGAAAGGGAAATTCAACAAACAATGAGCTGTATTCAATGGTTTCTATTGGCCAATGAAAAAGCAACCAGTTCTATATATCTAGCTATGAATCGACGAATAATTCACGTTCTTTTTTCCAGATTCGGATCTACAGTAGATGGCTCACTAGTGATATGAACTCTTAGATATTAAGCCATGATACTACATTGCTAAAATTATTATTATATATATATACTTCTTTGCCATACATTGATTACACCTCGACAAGCGTATCCGTCCTCCATATAGCATATGAAATATAACAGCTAATAGAGCAAAACGACGACGTCAAGTAGTTTTAGAAATAGGTGTCATTGTGGTAAGCAATTATATAATGCATCTTAAGCAATGTTTCCAATGGTAGAAAGTCGTATTGTGCCCGATAATAAATCTGAAACGTCTTAATTGCTCCCATAACTTCAAAGAGAAGTGAACTTCGTGTCTGACCAGTGTGTTGATTGGCTTCAATTAATCCACATTGTTAGGTTTCTTCAAACCTGTACCTCCAGAACAAGCATCATATGAATAATACCAGTGAAGATCTCAGCACAAAATCGAATAGTATACACTTAGCAGCATCCGATCTATTAAATGCGCAGTAATTATGTATAATATAACTTTAAGTTATGTAAGCTGTAACTCTCTGTATGCTTTCAAAGAATTGCATGCTACACAAAGACTCGTTTAATATGGAAAAAATGAATGAAATACATGATGAGATGCATAAAGAAAGATGCAAAGTGGTAATTTCTCTGTACACAAAGAGACAGATTGTGTGGTGAACAGCTATATCCTCACTACAATTTAACTTAAACTTGTGCATTATGCCTTTATGCAGTGTTATTTGCATTGTTTCACAAAACCACGGTTACCATCAAGATAGCAAACTTAGACGGAAAGTCCACAAAAGCACTGCTTCGAATATTTAAGTAGCTCAGAATCCCTCCAAATTTGATTTCCAACTCAATCAACTATTTTCCCACAAATCCCCAAGGATGGGAACAAAGGTTGATGGCCTTGTTGGGATCGGTCCACTTCCTTCAAGGTTATCACTTTGACACATCTTAGGGTATACTGCCCCACTACAACAACACTACTGGGAATGCACGAAGGGTATTGAGCAACGACACAACAAAGCAAGCCTGGTCAACTCACTTTTTGTTATCACTGCCTTGGCCCATTGGCATTTACCAGATTATTACCAGATCGCTGGTTCACAAAAATACGTATAAGGATACAAGGTTTACAGATGGTGACGGTTTTACTAAATGAAGATTTGGAACAGACTATTGACGCTGTTGATGTGTTATTCTTTTGCCGCTTCATACACTGAGTGAAGAAGCACAATTCAAGTTTTGCTGCTCTCAAATATCAAGTCCATGATACGACCTCAGGATTAGAAGTTGGGTTAGCCATACTTGGTCTGTCTAGGATGAAGGTTGTCTGAAGGGTGTCTGTCCCACATCCTCTAGGCAGTCTTTGACTAGACTCAAATATGGTTAACCTGACTATTGTTGGTAATGGTGGATGAGCTTCCGAGAAGTT
>JAJMLQ010000187.1:0-33188 GCA_030569715.1 Williopsis samutprakarnensis
CTTTCGTAGTAGATTGCTCCACCACTTTGAACACACACATCATAACCTCCTTCAGGAAGATTCAAGTACTTAAGTGGCCAATTGGATGTACAACTTTGGGCAAACAGATACTTCACACCCTTTCTCGTCACAAAGAATGTTGCAGTGGTGGCGACAGGGGAACTTTTACTCTGAGCACTATAAAACCCACCTTCCTTAAGGTTAACATACAAGAAGGATTCCGCCTGCAAAGCACCTGAGGTCCAACTATTGCTAGTTAACAACTGAATGTCGGTAACATCGGTCTGATCTTCTGTGAAGTTCAAGAAGCCCCATGTTCTGTAGCTTCTCACTGGTGAGTTTAACACAGACCATGAAGTGAAGACAACTTCAAAGTCTTCTTCAACCTGTAAGGTAGTTGCAGTCGTATAACAGTCAGTACTGTTTGCACCGGCGGTGTAACTGTATGTGTATGACAAGTCAGTTGTCACAGTATAGGTTTCAGCAGTGTAAGTTGTGTCTGTCAAAGTGTTACGGCCAGTCCATGAACTCGAGCTGGAAGTGGTTGGCGCTGTAGAGGAAGAAGTGATAGGAGCTTCAGATGCAGAAGAGGAGCTTGTTGTAGAATCCGACGCTGTTGGAGTAGTTGTGCACCCACCGGTATAAGCACATGCATTTATGCCGGTGTCGATGGTATAAACGTCAGTTAAGGTAGTTGAACATCTCATAGTTCCAGTTGGTTCAGTGGAGAGAGTTGAACAAGCAGCCAAAGCAGAAGAGGCATAAGGTCCGTAGTACTTCCATAATGTCCATCCACAATTCATACAACTTGCGTAGTAGGTATTCAACTTCGAGTCAGAAGAGCAAAGACATGTGGTGTTATATGGACCAGAATAGCTGTTTGTTGTATTCAAAGTACAGTCACTACCGCCGATAATCATCAAACCACAAGCAGCGTGGCAGCCAATTGTAGCACAGTCATCTTCGGAAGCAGCAAAAGCATAAGCTTCAGGGTCCGGATGAGCGATTGCAACAGCTTCAGCATAGGCTTCAGCATAAGCTAAAGCAGCCCCGGCTGCAGCGGGAACAGCATTAGCCCAAGGAAGAGAGTCAGCAATTGCTTTGGCATCTGGTGTTGCAACAGCAATAGCAGAGGAAGCTATTGCTAAAATAGCGACAAATAAACGAGTGGATGATCTCATTGATCGGTTTGCCTTGGTATATGGGGGATGAACTCTTGAAGCCACAAGGACCGTTATGGGAGGGAAACAAACAATATATACATGTTTCGAATATTGATATGAGGGTGTTATTGTACAACAATTTACATAGCTCTCAATTGACAAAGCCATTTTGTTTACTATAATGTCAGCTGTAGCTGCAGTAAACGAAGAGTTTCAGAATATATCCAATCACAATCCTGTAGATAGCATATAGGCATGATACACCCACTTCCCTTCGAATATTGTTGACATGGAGAAACCGGTGATTATGCAATGAAGGCTCCCCAAACCTAATAAAAGGCCCTATCTCAATCTTTGTCCTTACAGTTGTCTTCAATTATTTCCAGAATGCGCACCCACAAGTGACCTTTGTACGTTTATGGTGAAATGCGGCTGTTAACCACGTCAAAAAAGGTTTGTAAGCTATTTCCCAATCGGTACATAGAGTTTGCCCAAGGTGGATTTCAGTTGAAAACAGCAAACAGGTTAAATAACGGGTGGCAAATATGGTGAAGGTAACCAAAATGCATACACACACAAGAAGCAATGTACTGTAGAGGAAGACCACCAGGTGATCGTCAAGTTGTATTTTGCCAAATGTTAATGGACTCAATCAGCATATTGTGATGCTTTAGGGGTGTAGAGGTATAAGATTTCGTCACTTAGAAGTTCTTTGCATTCAATGTGCATGGAAAGTGAGGTGAGGTAAGGTTTTCTGTGTAATATTCACCCGCTAATCTTTAGATCACTGAGGAAACTTACAGTTCACAACACCATACATCTCTCCGATGTGTCCGCAACCATTGCGCCTTACTGGAGATCGATTGAGGTATGGATCGCGATGTTTCTTGTTGCATCACCTTGATGCCCACATAACTATATACCAAAACAGCAAATCCTGATGGCTAAATGTTCAACATCGCTTTATTTTTTTGTGCTGGCGAAGGCCAAAACTCCATCCCAGTTATTCATCAATTCTCTTAATTTGATAAATTTGTACTATTACGCTAACTTAGTTCTTTGAGGATGCAAAAGTTTGTAACTTTGAAGGTGTCGATCGTGCAATGCACACCCTGATTGACAGGGTGTTGAAAGCCCCCTTTACAAATGTAACCATGCTTCTACAGTGACCTTGTAAAGAATAAGTAATCCACACGTTCTACTTTAGGATTGGGTGTTTCTCATACTATACGTGAGATTCGATATGTTTATCCAATATTCACCTCAGTATTGTCACCAGACTTTTGAGGTGCTTTCTGAACTCCAATTTACTACAGGTTACCTCTCTCGTTCTCTGTGCCTGAACATACTTCAATCAATAACACAAATGGGCGAGGGAGTGGTGCAACTCTGAACAAGAATATAACGCTGGGATAGAGTTTCATATATGAATCTTTCCTTCTATCAGATATGTGGTATATAGGTTTTGCTTTGGGATATAGAAACAATGGAATGAAATCAGCCACCATGGAGGTGTCAAATGGTGTAGCAGACAATAAATTATTCAATCCCTATTGTTATTCGATACAATTTCTGTGTGGATTGATCAATAAAGTTAGTACGTAATATCGTCAACATGGATGTATGTTTCGAAGGTGCTGATCTTCAACTATTTTACATCCATTTGATAATATTATGAAATTGTTATTTATGTGCCTTCCTTCTAAACACAAACCACCGGATCTTCGACTCCAGTCAGTTTAATCTGACCATTACTCGAATATACGACACCCGAGAATATCTGAAGTAGTAAAGCAGATGCTCCATGACTGGAGAAATTTACACCCAGAGCGACAAGTCCTACTGCGGGAAGAGATCTACCGATTGTAAAGATATTGGCCATCAGTTTCTTCATATGTGAAATTGAACATTTCACCTGTTTTGTTTAATAACCCGTTGTGAGAATTTGGATTTGTTGAATCACGTATGTCAATTCTATCAAATATAATTCCGTTACTGATAAACTGTGGTTATATATTCTAAAGTGTATCCATTCTCGTATTTTTATCGTTACTGATACGAATCGTATACTAGAGCCTTAGTTACCTGGATGATCTTCACATAAACACTGATATGTCATGAGTATTGACGCAGAAGAACACAGTGGACAACCAATAGATACTGAGAGCTATGCATAGATTAACACCCTAATTGCAACTTACAGCATGTCCAATATGAACACCCAATTTTGATGACTTTCACGGATACAACGCAATTCACAAATATAACTTTGCCTATATAATGAGCACGAAGTACCTCTTGATTGATCGTTATTCACAGTTCAGTTTCAACACAGTAACCACCAACTCAGATATATCTTTTCAATGATGTTCTCTATCAAAACAATCTCAACTCTAGCATTCTGCTTGGGCCTCATTCAGGCTAAATCACTTCCAATGGCAGACGCTATACCAGCCGCTAAAGCAGCCGCTGATGCATATGCTGAAGCCTACAGTGAGGCAATTGCACTGGGTCACCCAGAACCGGAAGCCTTTGCTCTGGCTGCCTCTGCTGATGACTGTGCCACTTTCGAGTGCCATGCTGTTTGTGGAACAATGATTATTGCTGCTCAAGGCTGTTCATATGACGGTACTTCTTTCACTGGTCCTTACCTTGATGATTGTATCTGTTCTGATCCTGATTCAACTTTCATGGATAACTACAGTGCTTGTATGGATTGTGGTTGGACTTTGTGGAAGTACTACGGTCCTTACCTTACCGCTGCTCTTGAGCAGTGTCAAATTGACGTCGGAACTTCAACTGACATCGCTACCGAGCCAACTGGTACTTCAAGATGTTCTACAACATTGAGCAGTAGTTACTCTATTGATCCTAACATCAACTACAGCACATACTTGGCATGAGTGTTACAATGTGCCTTTTTTTGTCTTTTTATATGAGAGTGTTATGCAATACATACTTCAAACAACAAGAATCGACTACCATTGTAGTACATTGATGAAATTATAGTCTCAGTTCAAAGTTATTTCAATTATCGAATATTTTATAATACTTTCAACAGTTGATCTGACTTTCAGCTACAACGCTCGATAGTAAAGAGCGCCTAAAGTTAGGTGTTATACCTACTAAGGTTACCAACGAATAGTCATTCACATCCCTTGTTTGAAACTATATTTATCATCTATTAATCCTATAGGACAGTCATATAACGGTAATCTATTACATTTCCATCTCAATAAGTATCAATTCTTTTAATCAGAAACGAGAAATAACCATATAATGAAGAAGTCTCCCTTTCAACCTTTATTCATCTGTTGTATTTTACTTTCTACTGAATGCATAGTTTCGTGCCTATAGTAATTGTTCATACACAGAAATTATTTAATTACCCCTTGGCAAAACATGGTTGCCAAACAAACAACACGTACCAGGAAAGTATCAGTAGTTTCTTAAAATTTCGTTCAGTTCTTCTCTTTTCTTTACATTTTCAATTTTGAAGGAAGCAGCAAACTCGTCAAGTTCATCAAATGTCAAACCTGCTAGGATGTCAGCGTAGACGTGCTGGAAATACTGGGACAATAACATGTCCCTAGACACACGTGAGAGGTAATCCTTCACTGTCCAAGTATGTGGATAAAGTGCCTTATGGTACTTCTCTGGAATCACGGCTTTAAAGTGCTTCTCTAAAGCATCGTACAGATGGGAGAATTCTGGTGCAATATCTGCACCCCATCTATCTAATCCCAGTCGTTTCTTCTCCAAGAGGTAGCTCCCCAATACTTTATAGAATTTGGAATCTGGATCAACGTATGTCAAGCCTTGGTAGCCAATATCCTTGTAAAGCCAAATAGACCAAGAAATTGGATAACCATCACCTGAAGGATCGCCTCTCTTGTAGACTTCAAGTTGATCTTTCAAAACGTTAAATCTAGAGTTGTTGATCTTTTCCACGTCTTTATCACCTCTTTCTTTGGATGCATATACTGGTCCAAACTCACCGTTCCAAACAGGAACCTTGTTTCGAACATGATAGTCTATTTTTCTTTGATACTGAGTCTCCAGTTTGCCCTTTTCCTTTTCAGAACCAGAATAAAGTGTGCCTTCTGGATTTGGGAACCCGGAAAATGCATAATCATGAATTGAGTACACACAATTTGGAAGTGGACAAGGGAACTGGCGGAAATCCATTGCATACGTGTTTCCATCTAGAAACAAGATATGATGTGGATCAACTTTTCTGATTTCACTTTCAACTCTTTGGTAGAAATTCACCAGCTTTGAGTGGTCGGCAACCGCTGGCTCATTCAATGGGTTATAACCAGCAACCCATGTGTTATCCTTGTAGTATTTTGCCAACTCTATCCACAAGTTAACCATCGAGTCTTGGAAAATTCTAAAGTCCCAGAAAAGAGACTTATGGATACCAGAGTCTGAATGCCAATCCTGGTTCTGGCCACCAGGCACGGCATGAAGGTCCAAGATAGTATAAATTCCATGCTTGGAACATGTATCAACAAGACGATCCAAAAGTTTAAAGCCATTTGGGTTGATTTTAAATAAATCATCTTCATCATCAATGAAATGTCTGTAGTTAAAAGGAATTCTTAGACAGTTCAATTTCAGCTCTTCTTTGAAGAAGATTGCATCTTTCTCGGTCCAGAAATACTCGTAGAACTTTTCAAAGAAGAAATTATATTTCTCTTCGCCCATCTTAGATCTGAGAACCTTCTTGTGCTCGGTTTCATGTCCCGGGTAACCAGTGATGAAATTCTCCATGTTTAAATGCCCTCCTGTAGCTGTGCCTTTAAGCACGACAGGAGATCCAATTGAATCGACAATCTTTGTTCCTTGAACTTTTAAAAACCCTGACATTGTTGTGTAATAGAGTTAGGAATTTGATTTCAATTATGCAATTGTAGAGGGAAAACCTGACTTTATATAACCGGCCCTTCCCTTCAAGATCTTCTCGCTGGTGGCCATAGTCTGTCATTGTGCAGAATGCTGTACCCCGTTGAGTTCTTCCGAGAATTCATCCACGATTATGCAACCCCAGAGAAGTTTAAACTCTATTTGCTTCCCTTCAATCCCTCGGCGATGAAGTAAATAGGAACGTGCGTCAGGAAACCTCTATTTGTAATATTCCTTGGTATTTTTGTATGGTGCTTAGGGACATTGCTGACCAATTTGTGAAGTACGTTGATATTTTCCAGGTATGATGCGAAACAAAATTCAATCGACCGAAATCAACCCCGAACCCCACCAGGCTGCACAATCACTGCGATTGAACTATACGCTGTACGTAGTGTCAACCAAAGAAGACTGACACTCGCTATATTTGAGCATTTTCAAATTGCCCCTTAAATGATGCAACTGGGTCAGCGTGTTTTTTTGGGGGCTTTTGAAATTTGAACATGTAAGGTGCCAACGCTCTGTCTTCAAGACCCTATGTATTACTTCTTCTCTGTGGAGGTATTGAGATCCATCACTACTTAATCATTAGTACACGAACTTAGGTAAGTATGTAGTTGCCTTTTTCTCAAAATGGGCAATGGGGATAAAACAGTAATGTTAAGGGTTGGTAACAATGCTTGTAGGACTAGTATGGCTCATCGTGTATGTGCTCATAACCATTCATGTAAATCATAAAACATCCGTACATCCACGTAAAAATAATTACCAGTTAGTCTACAGCGCTAGCCGACAAATATTCAACAAGATTTGTATGGGATTTCCCATAAGGAGCGCAGTACAACAGAATTAGTTAAATTGATTTAAATAGAGAAGTCCGAAACCTGTTTCTCATAATGCCAATGGGTCAAGCATTGGTATAGGACAATATTCCACAACAAATCTCAGTAGCACCAGCTCTAGCACAGGAGCTAGCATAGTACCACACACCGGCAAAGCTCAATATCTGGCTCTATTAATGATGATGTTCGAGCATTACATTATTAAGCAGAGTCATAAGATATTAGCTTATGATTTTAAGCAACGGCAATTCCTATGGAAGTTTAACCTATCACTCTGCTGCAACTTTTGTATAAGCAAAATATCTTCATCCAAGTTGACAGTACGCAATATATATCTAACCTAAATATTGCGTATATAGGGGGTTTTGGTGTGTGTGTACCATGTAACGAAGATCACTATTGCGTGTTTCAGACCGCGAACTGCTAAGATCTTATCATGACACTTCTTAAAGTTTCAGGTCTCAAAAATCATCGCCACTGAGATACTCTTTTGATTCAGAGGTTAGTATTCACAAGCGATGTACTTGTAATTACACCACAGGACTGCGAAGGCCCATTTCTGTACTAAACATATAACTGGTAAGGACTCGCATACTTTGAAGATCAGCTGTAATTGAAATGAGCCAATACCACAATTCTTATTGCGTACAGGTCCAGTGAGTTTTGGATTACAGAGACGATTGATTTATCTTAGTTACTTAGATCATAACCTTATGTGTAAGACATGAAGAGCTCAAGTCAATAGCTTTATTGGAAGGACGACATTTCAAAGCCCAAAGGCAAGTTACTCAAGTACAGATGGTCAAAATTTGTACCCATATATACAAACTTTTCATGATTGGAACGAAAATTATAATTATTCATACATGTGTTTGAACTACATCAAACCCTGGAAAAAATAAGTGTGTGGTCGAAGCTTGCCTTCCGGGTTACAAATTGAAGCTTCTGATCATTGGGAAATAACTTGCAAGCAATTTGAGAGTGGTGATTATCACTAAAAGGTGTACGTATGGAAGAGGTGACGGGGTTTTCCTTAAAATAAATTCTATTTACAGTTGACATAAATTCTTCAAAATGACGTATACCATACACATAATGTCTTGATAATTTTGAGCTTCATCGGAAAGACACGTGGCC
Organism: Williopsis samutprakarnensis; assembly: GCA_030569715.1. Taxonomy (NCBI): domain Eukaryota; kingdom Fungi; phylum Ascomycota; class Saccharomycetes; order Phaffomycetales; family Wickerhamomycetaceae; genus Williopsis; species Williopsis samutprakarnensis. The sequence goes on from JAJMLQ010000187.1 coordinate 8,051, forward strand.
AGGGTTACTTCGTATCAGGCCATACTCAAGCATATACCCATTCTAATGTCCTTCTACATATTATTTGGAGTGATTCCAATAGGGAGCTATATGTATATGAGTATTGGTACACTCCGTTATACTTTTTATGATGGAGTGTAAAGATAATGACTAGTTATGTCTTCAAAGTCCATATATTAATTAGCTGGTACGTCGTCAGTAAACAAAAGTCAACCAAAATAACTCACGAATAGATAAATGAACAGTTCAGGTGTGGGCTTCAAAGTCGATCTTTGGAGGTAGAGGGTGTTCGCTATAATATAAACCCACCCGATTAGTCACTGAGACACTTAGACATAAGTCCTCTAGGACAAAACAAGAAGGTCAATATGCATCATGATTGCAGTGTCCCAAGTCGATAAAAATTAAAGAAATTACAACTCGACCCATTGGTGCACTTTTACCAGAACACAGCCTGAAAGCATTGCAATTGGCTAATTGCCGCCTGAATGTCTTTCTCAAACAACCCACGTATGTGATTCCATATGCTGTAGAATGGCTAGATGAAAACTGATAGAAAGACTTCAACATTAAGAGTCCCACAGGAATTTGAGTAGATCATCGTTTCCATATGCATGTTGCTCCCAACTCCGATCACTCAACAACCGGGCGTTGAAATTTGTCGAGTAGATGATTCACCTTGTTCTACGCTAGCCCCAAAACAGTCAAGAAGACAGTAAAGAAATGACTTCGGATGGAATTGAAACCATTGTCAATCGTCTCAGAGAAGTTTCGCAGAGCAACTTTCCTCACATTCCACCAAATATCTTGAAAGAAGGTGCACCTGTTGACAAAGTCTCACAATTTGAGCGTGAAAGGTCAATAAGTCTCCCAGAAGATGTGAAGCAGTTTCTTCAATTGCTTAATGGAGAAGGTACACACAACGACGGCACTCAAACTGGATTCCTCATGGGCCTTTCGCTGTTATCATTGACTGATATTGAAAGAGAAATGGACATTTGGCAAGAGGTTATGGATGATAATCCAGATTTCGCCGAATGGCACTCAGTGAGTTACCCACCTGATTGTATTCAGGAGGTGTACTGTGATCCAAAGCATTGGATAGGACTTGCAGTTGATGGCTGTGGCAATTCTATAGGCATTGATCTTAAACCTGGACCAAAAGGAAAAGTTGGACAAGTCATTGTCTTTGGAAGAGATTATGACGACAAATGCGTGGTTGCGAACAATTGGACACAGTTCTTAGATGAGTGTGTATCATTTATCGAACGGGGCGAGTCGTTCCAAGTTGATGGTGATTTTTATGAACTTGATGATTCAGGGACATACATCGATGAGATTTATGAAAAGAGCATGGAAGATGTTAGACAGAAGTATTCCTTAGATCATTGAACTTGTTGTTGATTGTCCTCATGACTTTGTGAAAGTGTTGCTAGAAGATGTGTTCCATGTATCGGATATAGAGGGGTATATCGGCGATAAACTAGGCAGCGACTTTTATCAAGATATGTATGATATGTGCAACTCTGAAATAAATCCTAATAGCAAATTCAAACAATGGATACGTAGGAGTGAGTTTGTAGTATTCTGTCTCCGCAGTCCATGATTTCGTTTCAAAATGCATATTCGCTAAGCTGGAAGTTTGCTTCTCCTAGTTCGGCATACCGTTCACGCACTGACAAACGCATAATACACCGTATCTGCATATACCTCCACAAGATTATGGCCTCCAATAATCAGATGTAACTATCCAACACAATACAAATGTAACTAAACAGAACTTTGGTAACGTTGCGATCAAAGTGTTAGCCATGTGGTGGGAATAAACAGGGGGAAAGGTGAAGGGATTTTGTCCATAGTCTACATAAGCGTATAATACACATCGAAGAACGGTTGAAAGTAGTTAATAAAATGGCTTCGTTGAACAATATATAAACGGGATATAATCCACCAATTAAGTGCCCTTGTGTGTTATAAACTCTCATAAATCAACACTTTCAATTACTAAAAAATGGCGCCACCAACACTTGTTCAAACACAACAATCTTCTGTCTTGCATCTTGATAACAAACCAATCAACCTTGATGTCCAAGATGCCAACGCTCCAGCAAACTTCGCTGACTGGGACAACTTCAAGTTCACTCCAATTAGAGAGTCTACAGTTTCTAGAGCTATGACCTCTAGATACTTTGCTGATATGGACAAGTTCGCCGAGTCTGATGTTGTCATTGTGGGCGCCGGCAGTGCTGGTCTCTCTGCCGCTTACGTTTTGGCAAAAAACAGACCAGACTTCAAGATTGCCATCATTGAGGCAAGTGTTTCCCCAGGTGGTGGTTGTTGGTTAGGAGGTCAATTGTTCTCTGCGATGGTGTTGAGGAAACCAGCCAACCTGTTCTTAGATGAAATTGATGTTCCATATGAGGATGAAGGTGACTATGTTGTTGTGAAGCACGCTGCTTTGTTCATGTCCACTTTGATGTCCAAGGTTTTGCAATTTCCTAACGTTAAGTTGTTCAACGCTACCGCTGTTGAAGATTTAATCACTCGTCGTGATGACGCTACTGGTGAGTTGAGAATTGCCGGTGTTGTCACCAACTGGACTTTGGTTGCTCTTAACCACGATACACAATCCTGTATGGATCCAAACACCATCAACTGTAATGTTGTTCTTTCAACCACTGGTCATGATGGACCATTCGGTGCATTCTGTGCTAAGAGATTACAATCTTTGAGACCAAAGGGTACTCAAAACTCCTTCGAATTGGGAGGTATGAGAGGTTTGGACATGAACAAGGCTGAAGATGCCATTGTCAAAGGTACAAGAGAAGTTGCCCCAGGTTTGGTCATTGCTGGTATGGAACTTGCAGAAGTTGACGGTTCCAACAGAATGGGTCCAACTTTCGGTGCCATGGCTCTTTCTGGTGTTAAAGCTGCTGAATCCGTCTTGAACACTTATGACTTGCGTAAGCAACAAAACCAGCAATGCTACGGTGGTACAAACGCTTAAATAATGAGACTTGGATAGTATTTATAAAAATCAGGATCGAATTTTCCTCGAGTATGTGGCATGATCTATGTCAGGAATTTTTGTAAAAGGCTCAATTGTATGGTGGTGATCGTTTGCCCAACCACCGGCACATTTAAATTGGTTAGACAAACCGTCTTGATTAATACTACCCAGTTAAGGAATCAATTGGAGCTGTTAAATTACACTCATTTTGCGATAGGATTAACCTAGAAAATACATGTACCTTCACACAACTGTTTATATATAAATATTTCTCACTCGATTCTCATGAAAGAAAGGGAAAGAAAACGCTAATAAAATCACCCAGCTGGAAAAATACCTGCAAGTCATACATGGTCTAAAAAGTTTAAAAAACGTATGGGATACTCAAACATTTTCCTAAATCGCAGTAAAGGCTAGCATGTATGGGACTGAACAGTCCCAGTGGAAAAGTTATTGTGAACTAGTTGTTCTAGACTCTTACTCAGAGCTGTTCAGGATTTGCTGTCTTCTTGATGGGTTAGGATCATTAGACGTGCAGAAAGGAAATATTCAATGGGCGCGCACTACCACAAACGTGTCCAATTCCACATATATAAAAAAAGATCACCACTTTATTATATACATTGAAAATTACTTCCTAGCCTTTTTTCTTAGTCTCAAAGGTGAATATGGTAAGCCTTTGGCCACATGGTGACTGTTTTGATGATTACATATATATAACATATCTTTATTGATGTTATTCTCCGCGATGGAAAAGGCTTGATAGATTTATCGCTCAGTGCGTACACAGAGATGAGGTCAGTACCCTTGAAGCGTTCACAAACACACACAACCTTGTACCTTTCTAACCATGTATATGGCGTACCAAGATATTTTTCCAGCTGACTTGCTCTCACATGTACTGGATGTGATGACTTGTGTAGAAATTAAAATGGGCTGGACAATTCGGCTACGCCAAAGACGAATTTTTAATTCTTTTCCATGTATCGACGCATGGTCCCAGTAATACGATTTCTCTTTTTCTTTTGCTTTTTTCTTTTTTGACTTGAAACTTTGTAGGACTCCAATCGATCCACTGAGTCTTGCTATTTAATCGGTGAACTCTTGATTGAGACCCTGTGCCCGAGTGGAGTGTCTTCTTGGGGAGGTTTAGTGAGCCAATCCCTTTCTCCCTCTTTATTTGGCAAGAGAAAATTAATTTTAAGCGTGTTTCCACTTTTCAGGGTTATACACCTTGGATCTTTGCCTACCAGAAATATAGGGACGATCACAAACCATATTTTCGACAGAGTTAGAGACATGATGACTCTTGAGTAATACAGGCAGATCTTGTATTATTTGGACAAATATGGGGTAGATTTTGTACCCTTGCACTCTGCACAGTCATGCATAATGGTTCGCATCAAAAGCAAATCTTGTACATGTGGGTATACGTATATACTGTTTCCTTTACGAAAGTAACTTGAAGTACTCGATGGCTGGAGCTCAACTTACCGCAAATAATATACCTGGAACTTGAGCTATTAAATTGCCATAAAATTTCCTGTACACCACTATTCCAACTATGAAGTTCTGCAAAGAAAGTATTGCACATTTCTTTGGTCTACTTAAGAAGCCCAAATGTCCTGCTTTGACAAATTTTGGACTGGAATCACTTCATTCTTCAGAGCTTTATATCCAACACTCGCTTTTTTTAACAAACATTTACGATGAGGCTCGAAGGGTTGATTCTAGCGTTATTCTTTTGGGCAAATTATGCTTCTGCTGATATTGCAGACTGGTTTAAACCGTCCACGGTTGACTTAACAACAGTTTCCACTGATCTGTATGTTGACACCACCATTTCTCAGCTCTGTAAGTATGCATCAAATGTTGCAACTCTCAGAGAAAAGGAATACTCGTATTTGTACACGGTTGATGGTGAAACTGTCACATCAGAAATCTTGTTTGTGCCAGTCAAGTACAGAAAGTTCTCTATTTCATGGTACTTCAAGTTTACTGAAAGCCCACATGCTACAGGATTCAAGCTTGCAGCCAACGGAGGTGACATTGAGAACGTCTCTGGTGTTGTCAACTTGAAAAACGGTGAAGCCATCATTACCTATGATGTCATTTTCCCATTGCTTTCCTTTGTTGACTCCGTTATTGATTATTGTGTATATGAGTTTGTGTCTTGGACTTGGGAAGTCTTCAACCCAGCTACTGGCGGTGATGAAGTTCTAACTTTTTACACTGGAAATCTCGGGGCCACCAAAGAGCAACTCTTGAAGCAATTCACATGCTCCATTGTTAACTTTTTAGACTGCCCACTCTATTCTGCTGGTCTACGTTATGACTGCCAAGGACTGGCAAACTTCCAAACCTGCTCCCAGGTTGCGACGCTGACTGGACCGGCGTCTTCTTCTTCTGTGGTCATATCTTCAGAATCTTCGGTAGCTTCTAGTGAAGAGGACTCATCAACTGAACAATCCTCCTCAACACTATCAGACGATGTGTCAGAGTCGTCTGATTCAGTGACGGAGACTTCAAGTGAAAGTTCAAGCGAATCTTCCAGTGAAGTCTTGAGTACCTCCTCTTCCTCCGATGTTTCCTCAACAGTATCATCGACAATATCAAGCACTGCTACTGACCCATACATCACTGGTTACTATGCTAACGGCCAACCTCATTGGGATCTTCATATACCAGGTTCAATAGGAACATGGACATCTATTGAAATTACTGGAACTAATGGTGGTTCTGCCTATACCTTTGTATCTGGCGAGTTCTTAGTTGATGGAAAAGTTGTTGGAGGTTCTGTTACCCTCACAGATGTATCTTATGATGCACGCTATGAAGAGCCTATCGAGGAGACTTCCGAACTTATTTTCTCTTTATCAGCTCAGGCCACTGGTCCAGCCCCATACATATATGACGCACATATCACTGTTACCACCCCTGATGAAAGAAGAGTTCGTATATTGAAGCGAGCTGTGATTGATTATGACTTTTCTAATACTTTGGTGTCAGATGCATCATACAGCACAGATTCCGATATCTCATCAGATACACTTTCTGACTCTGTCACGCAAACATCTGAGGAGTCTTCAATTTTGATCACTTCAGTTAGTTCTGAATCTTCTAGTGTATTGTCCTTGGACTCCTCGTTGACATCAGAGGAGGTGACTTCATCCGGGGATTCATCAGTAGCTGGAGAGTCTACTGCTTCTGGTTCTGATGATGATCTGTCCTCTTCTACCTCTATAACTGATGGTGTTTCCACTTCTAGTAGCGATTCCTCCGCTTTTAGTGGCTTATCAACTGGTGGATCTTCTGATGATGCTATTACAGATACTTCAAGTACTGCAACAAGTGTATTTGGAGATGACGAGGATACTACCAGCTTTACTGGTGATGGAAGCCTAACAGTATTCACAGATGCCTTTGGAAATATTGTTACTGGATCTATAACCACAGTTACGACAACCAATTCAGCTGGATCTACTGTTACTTTAACTACAACATATTGCCCAGACACAGAACCTCAAGTTTACACTGGTGTTGTGACTACAATAATCGAAGAAGAAGTTATCGAAACGCCTTTGGTTACTTCATGTGACTACATCACTATTTATAACGCTGATGGTGAGGTTGAAACCATAGTGACAACTTCTGTTACTAAAAGAATCACCATTGACAACCCAACTTCGATAGATGCGGTTGACACACTTGTTATAGCTTCTGCAGAAGTTTCAAGTCCAGAAGCCGAAGCCGAAACCGAGACAGCTTCAATTTCGGATGTTATGGGAACTGGCACTCCGGTACCACAACCAACACCTGCTGGTGATTCGGAAGAGACAACCACTATTTCCACGACGTTGATTGTTCCAGTGATTACAATTCCTACGTATTCTGAGCTCACATCAGTCCCAACTCCAACAGCAGCTGTTGTTTCTTCATTTGAAGGTGCTGCATCAAAGATACATGTGCAAGGTTTCTTCTTAGCTGTACTTTCTGTTATTGTGGCTGTACTATTCTGAGAAGTTGACACCAGGTCTTATCACATCTCGGTTCTTTTTGGTTAAGTTGGACCAGGACCTCTTCAATTCTCTCCACTATCTACTCAATGAATTTTGGGCTTTTTTCTTCGAATTTGAAATATTGATAGACGTGCTAAGTTCTGCCAAGTATCGATGTTTCACAGAAACTTCCAAAGTTTTTCTGTTTTGATTCGTCTGAGTATACAGATTGATTTCACTTCTGTAATTCTTTATTATTTCTTATCGATTGATTATTCATGTCAATTTAGTAGTTTCTGTTGAAGGTATAAGATGTTGCAATGGAATAGTAGGCTTGCTAATACGAAAGACCACCGTTTTCTCACAATCCATGAGTTTTGGTACAACTTACAAGTTTTGTTTTTGAGCACCGTATTGGTTGCTTTATTAAATTAGAATGCTTTTCTTTCATAGGCTTCTACTCTCCCACCCTTTACTGCAGATTTCCCGTATGTAACCAGTACCTACAAGTTAGCAAAGATGGTGTGCTAAATTGCTTGAACTTCTCCACATTGATTTTGGTCCAGATCTCCTATTTAAACGTGATCTCGCATATGCGGTATAAAAACAGCCGTCAGAATGTATTACAGCTTGTAAAACAGCTAGGTTTCCAATTGGAAACCTAATATACTCTGGAACAACTCTTCAACACTCTAGTTGCTTAGACAGCGAAAGAAATTTTACTAAAAGTGGAAACAGAACGAGGCGAATAAATAAACTTTTTAATACCAGGAATTTGAACTGAAGACTTAAAATATCCTACAGATCTTCGAAACACTTTCTGAATGATATATGGAGGCATCTTCTTCATAGACCTACATACTCGGTTGGAGCTTCGTGTTCGCTTTAATGTCAGACGACAAAAGAATCGTCATTCTTCATTTATCTTCCTCAAGCAACCAAAGAATTGTCTCGTGTTGATTATTTATGTTATAACAGATGATACCATGAGTTCTCTAAGCAGGCCTGAATTATTGGATTTTAAATTGAAAATGAAGACGATGCAGATATGAAGACTTCAACGTTGACCGTGTGGTCCCTTTTACAAATCCTTGCATGTTGTTTGAAGAACTCTATAATTTCGTAACCTCTAATCAAATGACTAGTCAGTCTTTTGATCACCTCAATGAAGGAATACATTTTATCCCAAGATCCAACCTGAATTGTATATGAACTTTGTATAAAGCTTTTCGAAAACCTCAATGGAACAATTGTTATACTAGAATCCCATTTTCTGTACCCCTCCATCGAGTTTTTCCAAATGCAAAGATTAAACTACATGCCATATTTTATATTTTGTCCAAACTTTAGAGTGGCTCTTTCATGATTCCAAAATTTGTCAACAAAAATCATATTTGAAGGCAGATCTAACAAATCAGAGAGAGAAAACACAGATAATTCATTTTCTGGAGGTCTACAGTACAGAGAAGGCTTCAGAGACGGAGAAAATGGTCTAATATTGGGTTTCTTAATACCTTGACGATGATTGGTTTTGTAGCTGATGATACCAAAGTGTAGAAGCTAGATATCGGAAAAGATCAAAATGTTTCCCAGACTGCAGGATGATGAAAAGATCAAAAATCATGTGCTTTACTTTGAAACAATTTCCACCTCACGAAAACACGTTGGTGGAGAGTTCCTCACCTGATGAAATCAAAATGACTCATTCTTATAATATGATTAACATTAACCAATATTGGATCAGATGATTCCATTTTGAATCCTGTACAATTGAGGCTAGACTGGGGTAGCCGCTGTGGGTAATCATTCCGGTGATGTCATATGTGAAATAATCAATGGCGTTCGGTATTTTGCTTTTCACAACTGTTACAGCATCACTCTCAGATTATTTTGGTACTAGAAACACAATAAATGCATGTAACATCAGTACGGCTATTGGTACAATCATTCAATCTTGCGAGAGATCTTGAGCTATTAGGATAATACGCTATGGAAAGCAAGAGGCCTTATGCGATGTTTCTCGTTACAAGAATAATCTTAGGTGTTGGGAATGGGCTTGAAAAGCCTTCCCTACGCACTTGATGTCAGAACTGTTGTATCTTAATTATAGAAATGCAATGAAAACCATTATTTTAGCTGTAACTGGCACCTGGGGTCCAGTAAAGTCCTCTTTGGTTCCAGTTGGAACCCGAAATGTTGGCAGTAATCGATTGTGGAGAGTTCCTTTGATTTTTCAAGTGCTTTTTCCAGTAGTACAGTGGTTTCTAATTTAAATTGTCCCCGGATATGCTCGTTTTCCCGTTTCTAAAGGATCCTCTGATGATTCCAGGAAGATTCTCATGAAATCATACAGTGGTGATAACGAGAAAATCAGAACAGTTTGTGTTCAACAGAGGATTAATGGTTTACAATCACAGCATTTCCACTATCGTCAATAAAATATTTGTTTTCTAAACTATTTGGAGAAGAACAGTTTTTATTACATCCGTTGCATTAATGCGTGTTACATATATCATCTCTACAGTTTTATCTGCAATCAACCAGCCAAGAAACTTTCAAGACAGGTCTCTTGGGAAGGGAGTCATGGCAATTATTTTTTTTGTATCACTCGGCCTTTTTTGTCTTAATAGGCTTCCGTTCTTGTATTTGATCAAAATATGACCTTTGCCTATATGGGTAAATGGAATTAATATCTCTTTAATTGTACAGGGGACTATCCAAATATATGATGTGTTCTTCAATTCTGTTGCTATGGGTGCCTTTGAATGAAAGTTCTACATAGCCTACCTTTGTATGCTAACTGTTCAGCTTCTCCTTATATATTCGACATTTGTCGAAACATCTGAAAGTACTTTGGGGGAGGTTGATGAAGTCTTTGGCGAGTCTATAAATGACTGGGCCATTGCACATCCAGGGGGTCAAAACCAAATGTAGGGCATGTCAAAGCTGTTAACCCCTCCGAGTCAACAGAAAAGAAAGAAAGCAATGGTTTATGGAGCTAATGTCGCCAAAAGAAGTTTCTGCAGTCCTGATTAAACACAATTTGTAGAGCATAATAACGCTTGCGAGCTGAAGATGTCTCTTCCAAATAAGTCTGTACTCATGTTGGGAATCAACACTGCTTGTCCAAGAACAACAGGGCCATCCCCAGAGCAGAGTTTGCGGAGTATGCGGCGGTATAAGCAAAACGCGCCCGCACGTCTTACAGCAATCAGGCGGAACAATAGCACATTCTTTCCGGAAATGAAGGTTCGAAGGGTTGTGGAAAAAATTGTCCATCGTATTGTTGACACCCTCTGATATATTTCTGTTTGTTTGCACTTGTTCCAAACTACCCACATCCTTGGATTGCCCAGGGTTCATTATTATGGTGGAAATTGGAAGATTATAGAAGATGGATTTAGCGCATCAGTTTGTTTCGAAATTGACTTCTGAATGTGTTGATATGACTGTTTCCAATAAAATGTCTTTTTATACCGTTCACAGTCTCACAGTCTCATGATCGTTGTAGCAGGATGTCTTAATATGTGGATCACATTTTTTCCGGTAAATGGGGTATACTCACCACAAGCTGGAGGAGTTTATGGATGTTTAGTAATATTAGGAGAAAATCACCGAATCTTTCTCATTAGAGCAGAAGCGTGCGAACTCATACAGCTTATAACATGGATCCAAAACAGAGATGGAAAATCAAATCATTATGAGAAGATTGTTTTGGGATTTTAGGTAGTTTGCTTATAATGTGCAGAGCAGATTTGTATCTTTTGTACTACTTGATGGTTTGATAAGTAGGGATATTTTATAAATTACTACAAGTTGATCTGTAGTGCTTTCTGTACGGTGAACGCACGATTGGGACCTTCGCTAACGCTACGGTAAATCTCGAATCACCGCTATTTTCGCGATCAACTTGCGCTGCGCGCCCTGTCGGGTATCGACTTTAATGCCTGGTCCTTCGTTCATAGGATGATTTTGAAACTAACAAAATCAACGCATAAAGAGTCTTCTAAAACTGTAGCGTGAGATGTAGTATATGTAGTTGCAAGCGTGTTCATGGCGTGGATATGTTAGAACGATACTAATCCAAGCCCTGTTAGTATGGAAAAGATCTGTCTTGCCCTCTATGTGTCTAACCAATTTTCAAACAATTTACTAAGGGATCATGAATCTCTGAACCAATTGTCTAAGGTCTGGATTGTCTTGACTTGGAATTTTAACCTTGATCCACTCGTCAACAACATCTGCTGTGATTTCACCATCCTCAGGGTCGAATCCAATAACGCAATGAATATCTGACTATCCTCCTTTTTGGAACTCTGTAATGTAAACAATCTTGCAACTTTCCTCTTGAACACTATTGGGACATATTCTATAAGATCTTGAACTTGGTCTAAAAAGATTCTTGAAACTAAGTCTTGATTCTTTCAGTTGGAGAATTCTTAGCGAACCAAGTTGTACAACGATGGAGTCTTTGGTTTTGCGGTAAAAGTTAAGAAAATTGAAGGTGCATCATCTTGAGTGAATATGGTCATCAAATCTTGGAATTTGGCTTTGAAGTATCGAGCAGTACCGAAATGATTTGGCGGTGTAACTGTTGGGAATGCGTTTTCTTCAACTTCCTGTGCTGGTCCTGTGCGACGTGCATCAATCATCCTATTTTTGCGTTGTTGAAGACGATAATAATCCATACTTTGTTGATCAATCATTATAGCAGCTGTCAGGTAAAATTCCTCAGCAAGATTATCCAACACATATACTGGTTTCCATTCATTTTCTCTTCTTTGAATAACGTAGCGACACCATTGAGGTAGTGAAACTGTTTCCTTCTGTGATCTTCCATCCTCTTTGGACAATATTTAAGCCGGGCCACCAACCATCTCCACCGTATAAGAATAAAAGAGGGAATCTCAAGGGTAAAAAACTCTTGTACATAGTATTGATAAACGTGAAGCGCCCTGTAGATCTTTCCTTTATACGTACTGAAATTGAAGTATGTTCCGCTGTTATACTTGTACGGACCAAGGCAATCTCTTTAACCTCCTGTAATAGAGAAGTACGATGATCTGAATTTGTTGGTACTGTTGGCTCAATATTAGCAAATTCAACAACAGTCTCCTCTCTTGTTAATCCCATCTCTGTAATTTCCTGTTGAAAAAATTCTCTAATGGTATATAACAGTTGTGTATAACGATTGTTTTGAGATAGAAATTCACCAATCTTGCTAATGTAGTCTTCAAGTTTATTGTATTCTTCATCATTTTGAAAAACACCTCTAAGCAATTCAAGATGACAATTTGTAGCTAATCCTGGACCTAGTGTATAAATTTCTGCAAATTTCTCTTGACCATTTTCTTGAGCTATCATACCATCAACTCTATGGAATAAACGTCAGTTGATAGTCATTAAATAAGTTCCACCTCACGAATCACCAGTGCTGTTAGAACCGAATGATGATAACAAAAAGAATGGCATTGATTGTTCAAAAATATTTGGAAGTGATTGTATCCAATAATATATCCTTCATGTATTGTAGAGTATCTTTGAATACCTCACCGAGTAAAACTTTGCCCCTGTCTCAACAAAAAGATGGCAATTCTGCATCGATAAGGAGTGCTTGGCAAGAATCGCAACACTGTTCAAGGCCACAGGGATTATACATTGAGTTCCTCAGTGGTCTCTATGGATTCCGTTATCTCTGCTGTTGTAGTTCGTCATAAACTGGATCGTCATTTTCATTAAAACCGTTGGTATTATCCCCAATGATATGTTCAGAATTGGGATCCAGAACAAAAGCACAATCAAGTCTAATTTATTTCAACACTCTTTCTACTAGATTTAATTCATTCCTTCGTCTACCTCGTATGCTATCTGCCATTGTTCCATTATCAAGTTCAAGTTCAGGTTCAGGTAACGACGGCTCTTGTGGGAAGTCTGTGTTCTCTGCATGGGGTATTTTGTGACAAAATTTGAAGATTTATTGGCTCAGTTTCTTGTTCTCATAGCAGGCCTGTTAGTCTGAATATAATGGGTCTTCTTGTTGTGTCGTATCTCCATTAGTATGAACTTGCCGCCGTGGTTCTGGATTAGTCTCTGATGTTCCTTCCTCAACTTGAGGACGTCGTTTGAAGGTCACTGTAAGAGTTCTCCGAATATTTCTGGGACACCCTCTGGAATTTCTGTCTTTATAGTTCAATCTTTTGTTCCTGGCGATTCTTCTGTGATGTTTTTTATTCTGGGTATAAAGCTGTACTGGTTTTGTGTCATTTTTGTGTTGATAAGAATTCAAAATGTAAACAATGGAGCCGAAATTAGAAACATCCTAACATTTTTACGATTGCTGAGACAACGAAGAACCAGAATTATATATATGGTGCAACATGTTGTGATTTATTTTAAAACAACCATTGATCCAATCAAGCTGAAAGTTGGTATATATGATGCTAGATACTATTCCTAGTGCATGGCGGTTTTAGGATTTATAAAGTTTAATTTGTTGTTGAGCTAAACAATTTTATGCGTTTTTTCTAGTTATGCCATACGAACTATGTATGGGTATATCTCTAAAAGCATGAAAGGTTACACACTCATACTTTGCACATCTCTTAGTTAAAGTACTAGTTACAATTTGGTATATCTTGGGAAAGTTTGAAGGGGGGGTTTGCTATTTTTATTAGTATCATTCTAACAAACGACACATCTTTTAGGATAATTCCATTTATTAAACATAGCCAGTTGAGTCCCACGATTGTAAGTTGGTAGTCAAATTCTTCCACACCTCTGGTGAAACCTCTTTCGAAAAAGGCTTTATGAAATCGAGAAACTCGCCATCAGGCTCCTCTTGAGTCGTGAAAATGTTCGAGATTTCATTGAGGAGAATTGTATTCGGACTAATAGCGTCAGAGTGTTGATATAGTTTAGCTTCAGTTTCTGCTTCGTCCCTGAATTTTTCAAACAACGAATCTAACTCTCGCAATCGTATCTCATTCTCGATAGCAGTAAAATTACCGGCTTCGCTCATCAAGCGGTTCAAGTCACGTCCTACTGGTATTAGATTCGTATCCGTTGATGACATGTAGAGAACCAGTAAAGAGGAGAAGAGATATCTTGCATCCCAAAAGCCAAATTTTGAAAACATCCCAACCTCCTTGAGATGGAACAGAATGTTTATGTTGGCACAAGCTGCCCCCACACATCGCTTTATTGCTTGTGTTATCTCAGTACTATTGTCATTGGTATCCTGTTGTCCAATGAACACCGACAAAACCAATGGACGGATTGTTATTATGACAATCTGATTTAGTCGAAGGTATAAATTAGCAACAGTTCTATCATTGTGCACAATAATTGAGCTTTTCATTCTTGGTGGAAGGTTCTTCTGGAAACTACCTAGCTTCCTCAAGGCACCCAGTAAGTCGTCAATGGTTTTCTTAACGGTGGGCCTATAGATCGTTTTCATGATATCTCCTGTGATAACTGCAAGCTGAACGTTGGCTCTTAATATTTCAGAATTGAATCCGTCGTTAAAAGTGATCAGTTCATCTGTGCCAACAGTAATATCGGCCATCTCAACATGTACTGGTTGGCCCAATTTTGCTGTCCAAACGGTGTCCATACAGAAGCATGTCCACCAGAGTCGTCTCCTCTGTTCTTGTTCCTCTAACGTTAAAGATTTCATCTTTCTATGAAGCCCCATGGCCAACGACATTCGAACAGCACATCCATAGTGTGTAAATGCCGTTATAGACCTGTTCAAACCTTGCTGATAGAACCCAACAAGCAGTAGAGTCTGGATTTTTTGAATCGTTGGTTCCTCTGATTGTGTATTCATCAGCCTCGTCGAAGTGTTAAAATATGATATCCCAGGCACTTCAGATTCATCATGTGTTTCATCCATATATTGTTGACCGATCGCCAACAATATAAAGAAATAGGCCATCCAAGCAGCATCGGGTCTGGCATTGTCTTCCTTATATAATGCCTCTATCTCTTCAATGATTGTGGGGGAAAACAAATAATACTCTTGTCCTAGAAATTTTATCACTTTTTCTACTAGAAAAAGAGAATATTGCTTCTCAGGGATATCCAATTGCTCTGTAACCTGGCTGTTATCTTGATCTCTATAGAAATGTCTCAATGTGTTCTCGGCAAAGATGATGTCGTCATCTCCATCCACGTCCAGAAAAGAGTACAGCGAGCTATCCGTCGTTGTTGAAGTTTGGAAGACATTATCTTGCAGCACAAGACCTCTATTATGAGACGATGACTCTTGAGACATGTTCATAAGAGATTCCAACTCTGCTATTCTCCTCTGAAGCATCAAAATGTCAGACTCTTGAACAGTGACAATGCGATCCTTCACGGGATACTCACACTCCTTTCCCGAGGATATGCAGTTTTGACAACATGGCTTGCCTGTTAACTGTTAGTATCTGCCCAGTTAATGTGGGATATAGTGAGGTTGTATTACTCACCACCTGAACACTTTATCTTCTGCGCTCGACACCGTTTACAGGCTAGGTGTGACCTCCTAGAACTCTTTACAGACAGATACCGTACTTGAGACATATGCGGCGAGCCCTCAATAGAGGGAATTCGAGGTCGTTGTAAGGTATTTTGATCCTCCTTGTCCCCATTGTTTTGTAATTGGAGAGTTGTAGATCTATCTAAGGTCTGGGTGAATCATATGCATAGTTGGTTTAGAGTTTTGATCGGGACACAATTTAGCAAAACTTTGACCAATCAGAGACGTTTACACATTTTACATAGATAAATTGCCTCTTTTAAACAACATATGAGGTACAAATGCGGTGCTCTGTAACAGAAATACGGTGCCTACAGCTTTGAGTCTAACCTAAAGTTTGAAATGGGCTTATCTATGGTTGATTTCGGAGTTTTAGGTGTCCATTCTCCGGTTCTATAAGAGTAGCTATCTAATGGCACATTACACCGCTAGCCTTAGCTCAGATATCATATGCTTGCTATGCAAGGATCGGGTTTATTTCTTTCATTGGGCCTGCCAAAGTGGAAGGTCCTCTTTTCAAGTAGTTACCATCACCAAGCTTGTTCACGACTCCACCGTTGTCCCTATCCCAAGCGACTTGGCCTCTCAATATTGTATAGCGTGGCCAGTTGGTGAATTTCATACCTTCAAATGGCGAATAGTCGATATCATGGTGTAACATTTCGTTATCCAGGATAAACTCTTCCATCTCACCTTTTGGGTACCAAATGGTAAAGTCAGCATCGTAGCCAATTCCAATGGTTCCCTTTCTATGCGAAAGTCCGTAGATCTTTGCAGGGTTGGTTGAACAGAGTTCAACAAACTTTTGCGGTGTGATTCTTCCAGTTTCAACACCGTAGCAAAAGAGCAAAGGCAAACGTGTTTCAATTCCTGGGAGACCGTTCGGTATTTGTTTGTAATGCGGCAATCCATCAACCAATCCCAATTTTTTACCTCTTGGGTTATCGTACTGTGAAGGAGCATGATCAGAGGAGAAGACAGTGACTGTACCGTTCTGGATACTTCTCCAAACACCGTCCAATTCGGACTGGCTTTGTCTCAATGGTGGAGAACAGACATATTTGGCACCTTCAAACGGATCTTCTCCGTGACTCTTGTGATGACAACAACCTTGCTTCAAGTAGTCACTTGTTAAAAACAGATACTGCGGACAAGTTTCTGCGTAGATCGGAATCAAATTTCTTTGAGCATTCTCAACATGAGCTAGTGCTGTCTCCGAAGACATGTGAACAATCAAGATTGGCACGCCAATAACTTTCGCCAACGAAATCACCCTATAAGATGCCTCATCCTCTGCTTCAAGTGGTCTTGAAACCGAATGGTAATAGGTACCTGTCATCTTTTTCTCTTGTAGTTTTCCATTGATGAAGTCAATGACATCAGAGTTTTCAGCATGTATCATAGTGGTCATCTCCAACTTTCTAGTTTCAAGGAGTAGCTCTAACAGTTGAGAGTCATTCAACTTATATCTCGGATAAGTTGTGTAAACTTTGATGGAAGTGATACCCTCCTTGGAGATAATTTGAGAGAGCTGTTGTAGAGACTCCGCAGTTGGATCAGAAACAATGAGGTGGAACCCATAATCGCAGTAGGACCCAATACTGGCTCTCTTGTGGTAATCATCAACGACTTTTTGAAAGTCATATTCGCCCTTTGGCTGGATTGCAAACGGCAAGATAGTAGTATTACCACCGGCAACGGCACTTCTGGATCCACTTTCAAAATTATCACCAGTTGGTGCATTATCCTGGTCCAAATGAACATGAGAGTCAATACCACCCGGGGTAATAAGCGCACCCTGAGCATCAATGACCTTTCTACCTTGTAGTACCTCCGTGGTCATGGTTTGTATAACACCATTCTTAACACCGATGTAAACAGACGGTGGGAGCACATCAGACGCTGTGACGATATGGCCGTTGTGAATGACGAGATCAAACATGGTCCTGTGGTGGCTAGCAAACGATTAGACTCTTGACATCTTTCGAGTTTGTTACAGATATTTAAGGAGGTATATATGGTTGATGCGTAAAGACGGATGAATCGTTATCAATCATGTCGGAGTTTTTTAACAAGATCTCCGACAAGACGCAATATGCCCGATACGTCTCTCTTTCAGTCTTCAGTTTCAATACACCCTTCTATTTATAACAGAGGTCTATGCTTTTGTAAAACAGTACCTCTGTGAGACATTGTGATGATGTTAACCGACAAAATGACG
Source organism: Williopsis samutprakarnensis (assembly GCA_030569715.1). Classification (NCBI taxonomy): domain Eukaryota; kingdom Fungi; phylum Ascomycota; class Saccharomycetes; order Phaffomycetales; family Wickerhamomycetaceae; genus Williopsis; species Williopsis samutprakarnensis. The sequence goes on from JAJMLQ010000187.1 coordinate 25,801, forward strand.
GCGAAGACACTGGATCAGTTGCCCTTTGTTGGGAGTACCAGACCCAAGATCAAAGTGCTGTTGTTGAACCCCAACTCCACCGAAATCATGACATCGAATTGCCTCTCTATGGCCTCAAAGTTTTTGGCACCAGACGTTGCTCTGTTTGGATACACTTCTAAACAACCTGCGCCATCCACTGTTGAGTGTCATTTGGATGGTGTACTATCTGCAGCTGACGCCTTCAGAGACAGCTACGATTACGTCCAACAGGTCGATGCGGTCCTTGTTGCGTGCTTCTCTGACCACCCATTGACCAATTGTCTACGTGAAGAGTTCAATGTGCCTATCTGTGGAATCTTTGAAGCCGGTATATACACAGCTAGAATGTTGGGTGGTAAATTTGGTGTTATTACCACCGTGGCACGGTCATCGATAAGACACGGCATCGCAATTAGATCTATGGGACTGGATGGATACTGTGCAGGGTTGGAGAGCACAAACCTGAAAGTGGCCGAACTACACACCAAGCCAAGAGAAGATGTCTTGTTACTCATGTCCAAAGTCGCGATGAAGCTTGTCGTTGAAAAAGGTGCTGATACAATTGTACTTGGATGTGCCGGTATGGCTGATATGCAGATGGCAGTAACCGATGCTGTTAGTGACTACGGAGTACAAGTCATTGATGGTGTGTCCACAGGTGTTAATATCCTCACCGGTATGGTGCGTAGTGGTTTGAAGACTTCTAAAGCTGGCTTATTCGCTAGCAGTAGGGAGTCACGGCTATTAAGAGGTCAAGATTATGTCTAATTATGCAACAAAGCTATATGATTTGATTGGAACGCCCAATCGGAGTTTTCGAGTCATTTCTCCGATTTCCGCTTATATGTGCAAAATTTACCCATGTAGCAGCTTCAAGAGAAACCCGAGTGCTCGGCAGAGATGAACATTTTATCGAATCTGAATCTCTGTTTGCTTTGTTGTGTATGGTTTTATAATTGAACAGGTTTCCTCCAGTTCGACCTGACTGTGCCTGGGCTGTGTAGAGATAAGCATTGGATAAAGCTTGTACTTTCTGTCTCCTCTTGCTAATATCTTTCAGTTGACCAATGACGGTCACAAAGCCAAGGATCCTGTACATCCCATGGGATGAGCCTGTTCATGATGATGAAGCATGGAAGACTCTCAATGAGAAGTTTGAACTTGTCAACTACGACTTTGACACGGTGGAAGCGTATATGGATGAGTTGAGAAAGCCTGATCACGGTAAGATCGGTAACATCGATGGTGTTTGTCGCTCTACATGGCTCAAATCAAACCCATATATTCATCACTACATCCTCAGAGACGAAGCAGTGAAGTTGTTACCTGAGTCTGTAAAGATTGTTGTGCAATCAGGTCATGGATACGATATCGTTGACGTTGATTACTTGACTTCGAGAGGCATTGTCTTTTGTAACTCTCCGGATTCCTGTTCAAGAGCCACTGCAGACATTGGTATATCGTTGATCTTGAACTCTTTCCGTTATTTGACATTCGCAGAACACTGTGTTAGAACCCCTGGTATGTACTACCAAAGTCAAGAGATTGCACATTTCGGAGAGGATCCAAACGGTAAGACTCTGGGTATTGTGGGCTTGGGAGACATTGGATCCCTTGTTGCAAAGACCTGTAAGAGCCTGGGTATGGATATCATTTACCATAACAGATCGCCTAAACCGTTGTTGGAGGAGCAAACACCTATGCAGTACTGTAAGTCAATTGACGAGCTCTTTGCTAAGGCTGATTGCATCTTTATCTCGTGTCCTTACACTAAAGAGACAAGGCACCTTATCAACGCTGAGGCGTTCAAGAAGATGAAACCAAGAGTGCGCCTGGTGAACATTGCTAGAGGTCCAATAGTCGAAGAGGCTGCTGTGATCTCTGCTCTAGAGAGCGGCCAACTCGTCGGTGCAGGGTTTGACGTTCATGAGTTTGAGCCAAAAATCGACGAAAGACTCCTACGTAACTGGAAGATCACACTGACTCCTCATACAGGTGTCTGTACTAGAGACTCTTTCCAAAACTTTGAGAAGAAATGTGTGAAGAACCTCGTCCAGTATTTCTACGGCAATGAAAAGCCCCACACAATTGTTAACGACGAGGCTTATCATAGTACTTAAAACATCAGAATAAACGGAATCCACTAGATTACTCAGTTTGTAGATAGGAAAGGACCCGACAATACAGACCGGAGAGACCAAGAACTGAAATCATTTATGGGTTAGCGTAGCACTTTGTTGCAAGACCAGAAATGTCCGTTACCTGCAATGTTTTATGTCAACGTCGGAGAATCACGAAAATTTCTCCGACGAGATAAGAAGATCATCAGACATATCGTTTAACATCAACTCGATTTCCTTATCGTTTGAAATGGATTTCAGGTTTCGGGATTTCTACTTTTACTCTTGAGAATGAGGAAACTATAAAAAAACAGAGATTTCCACTCGTGATCGAAACCTTCATCATCGAAACCTTCATCATCGAAACCTTCATCACCGAAACCCCCATCATCATTTGAGTATTCGAGCGATGAAGTTCTCCGAAATCAAGTCAAAGCTTGAGATACCTCTTGACCCTGGATCATACTCAGATGGGTATCTCTACTCAAACAAAGATCTGGACCCTGTTCCGCAGTGGTCAGATGAAAGAAAATGGCAATGGTTTAGTAACTTGGGATTTTGGATCGCGGAGGCTATGTCGATTTCCATGTACCAAGTTGCATCGTCTTCCATCTCGGCGGGCCTTTCACCGGGCTTAGCCATATTGGCCATAATTATGGGCCATATCATCGTTTCGGTCCCTGCTATGCTCAATGCTATGTTGGGAGCCAAGTACGGACTCGGGTTCCCAATTCTAATGCGTGCCTCTGCCGGTGCTGGTAATAGATTTTCCGGTGCACATGTGATGGTGTTCATCAGAGGTATGGTTTGTGTCTTGTGGACTGGTACGCAGACTTTGCTTCTTGGTCAATGTATCCAATCCATGATTTCTGCTATTTGGCCATCTTTTAATAATTTCAAGAACCATTTACCAGAGTCTGCAGAGATCACAAGTGCTGGGCTGTTGTGCTTCTTCCTCGGCGTCATTGCTCAAGTACCTGCTCTTTATCTAACAGTTAACCAATTGCGTTTCCTCTTTACTATAAAGATCATTGCCGGTATCTGCTTCACTATTGTGCTCTTTGCATGGGCTGTCCATGGGGCAAAAGGCTTCGGTCCAATTTTCAACCAGGGAACTGACATCAAAGATGGAACCCCTGTAGCTGTTGTGTTCTTCAGATGTATGATTTCAGCTATTGGTCCAAAGGCAACGCTGGCTTTAAACATCTCTGACTTTACAAGATATGCGAAGAAACCAAGACAAGTGTGGTGGCCGCAGTTTGTGGGACTTGTTATTTTGGTTACCATCTGTGGTTTGCTTGGTATCATTGTTACTTCGGCTACAAAGGTGATCTACGGTGTTCAAACTTGGAATCCATTACAGGTTGAAGAACTTTGGAATAATAGAGCTGCACAGTTTTTTGCATCTTTTATGTGGGCGTTCTCTACCATGATGACTAACATCTCTGCAAATACGGTGTCGTTTTCCTACGACTTGTCACTGTGGTTTCCACGTTGGATAAATCCAAGACGCGGTGCCTATGTGTGTTTAATCTTGGGTATTGCATCTTGTCCTTGGTACATTCAAAACTCAGCCAAATCGTTTTCATCTTTCCTTGGTGGTTACAGTCTTTTCCTTGCGCCAATTGCAGGATGTATGTGCACAGATTATTGGATCGTTAGAAAGAGAAAGATCAACGTCCCAGGTCTCTACAAGATTGATGGGCCATACAGATTTTTCCATGGATTCAACATCCCCTTCTTCATATCTTTCATTTTTGGAATCTTGCCAAATTTGCCAGGTTTAGCTTGGGTGTGTGGAAACACAAGCGTGCCTACGGGTGCTATCTATCTTTACTCCATCTCGTATGTTACTGGTATTGTGGTTTCATCTGTATCATACTATTTGATCTGTACTTACATTCCAAAGATTTGGATGGCTGACCTGGACAACTTTGAAGAAGACCCTGGTAACACCTTGTGCAAGCCTGATATTGTGCTTGAAGGCATTGACCAAGAAGCTGTATCATCTGGATCTTCAATTTCAAAGGTGAAAAATATGATCCATACCAAAGATGTTCTTATTGAAGACTAAATAGCTCTGTTTTAATTATAAGTTGTTTGTGCTGATGGTTGTAGTATACTATAAATCTTTGACAACGTTGTTGCTAGTTCAAGGAAGCCACGCTCTCTAAGTTTTAATGTTTTCAGAGCTTCGATAGAGTAATACTTCAATCATGAGAGTCTTATAACTAATCTACATGAGTTGAGATCAAAAGAATATACATTTAAGCACTGTATGGAACGTAAGGAGTATCAATAGAGCCCTTCTGTTCAACCAATCTACCATACAACTCTGGACGTCTATGTCTAGAAAAGTCAAACATTTTCTTCTTACCATTAACAGCTTCATCCAGGTCAATTTCACAGACGAGTAGTTCATCGTCTTCAGTTTTGGCCTTCGAAATGACAACACCATTCGGATCAACAATGAGTGACCCGGCAATAAGTTCTTGTCCGTCTTCCATACCACATTTAGCCACCGACACGGCAAAGCAGGAGTTGAAATAGGCATTGGCAGTGGTTGACAAATCAGAATGGTGCAATCTCAGCTCTTTGTTCTCCTTGGAACCGAAAAGTGCCGTCCCATTACTAGTCGTGTTGTAACCGTTAAAGCACAGATCCATACCTTGAAGAGCATAACATCTCCAAGCTTCTGGCCACCTTCTGTCATTACAGATGAGCATCCCCATGGTTGCATCAATCCATTCTGGATCAGATTTGTAAGCTGGGAACCCCAAATCACCATATTCAAAGTATCTCTTTTCCAATTGCTGGAATGCAATACCTTCTGTTGGTTCGACGAACCCAGGCAAGTGTGCCTTTCTGTACTTCTGAACCAGGTGACCCTTATTATCAACCAAGATATAGGTATTGAAATGATGACAATCATCAGTCAATTCGGCGTATCCAAGTACAAACCCAATTCCATACTCCTTTGCGGCATCGAAGAGAGGCTTGACAACCTCATTCTTAGTGATGTCACCTTTCTCAAAATAGCTGTCAATCTCCTCTTGAGACTCAATCAGCCATCGTGGGAAGAAAGATGTTAATGCCAGCTCTGGGAACACTGCCAGTTTAGCTCCCTTTTCAGCAGCTTGTTTCAATAAAGCGGTCAGTCTGGCAACTGTTTCGGATTTAGGTGTGGCCTTTTGTATTGGACCAAGTTGTACTCCAGCGATTGTAAATTTTCTCACAGTCATGGTTGATGATGTTCATCCCATATGGAATGAGAGTAGTCACTTGATGGCCATACTTTGGTATTTATAGACCACCGTTCAAAGGTTGTAGATAAGAAAGTACAATCTGTATGGTAGATGGGTAACCGAATGATGAAGTCGGAGATCTGTCGAGAAAACTCCGAGCCCTTCTGGTTAAGGCCAGCATTGCACCATCGGGTAATGCGACCTATTCGAAGGAAGCCATACATTTATAATAAAACCTTCATCACAGTGTACAAAAGCTAGCAGCTGCTGATCGAAGGTGATGGAAAATTGGAAGGATGTGTATGCTGATATCTAATGGAACACAAATTAGAAGCTCAAATAACCCATGAGTTAGATCTCAATGATACTGGGAGTACTCAGAAGGAGGAACAACAAGAACAACGGCTCAGTGAGAGAGAGTTGATGGATGATGACACCTTCTATTCACTATGCTCGCCTTCCAGGAAGAAGCTCATAGTGTTTATAGTATCACTTTCATGCTTTCTTTCCCCCTTGAGCTCAATGTCATTCTTGCCTGCTGTTTCCATCATTGCTGAAGAACTTCACACTACGGGTACCATAATCAACATTTCCAACGCTGTGTATAACTTTTCAATGGCAATTTCAACAATATTGATTTCCCCTCTGGGAGCAATCTATGGTAAGAGATGGGTCATGATCATCTGCTTAGCTCTGTTTGTGCTGACCTCCATTCTCACAGCCGTTTCACAAAATCTGGCAATGTTCTTTGTATTCAGAGCCTTAAGTGCGATGAGTGGAACACCGGTTTTCAGCATTGGCTCAACAATACTGGGTGATATTTATCAACCTACAGAGAGGGGTAATGCAATGGGTCTTTCACTCTTAGGCTCCCAATTAGGCCCAGCTTTTGGTCCTGTGCTAGGTGGTATCATAGTCACCTATACTACTTGGAGAGTCATATTCTGGGTTCAGGTTGGTCTTTCCGCTGTTAACCTCATCCTGGCCATAATGTTCTTACCCGAGACTTCGAGAATCACAACATTGCAGAAGTTAAGACGAGAAAAGTCCAATCCCAAGCTCTGGTTCTGTCCCTTCAACCCTGCAAGGGTTCTATGGGCACTGTTGCGTTATCCAAATTTGGCACTCGCAGGTATTATCAGTATGTCGATACATTTCAACATGTTCTCGCTTCTCACACCAATAAGATATGTTGTTGATCCTCGTTTTGGACTCGAGAAGCCAGTGTTTGGTGGTTTGTTCTATCTGGCACCGGGGTTTGGATACGTCTTTGGTGCCTTTTGGGGAGGTAAATGGGCAGATTATTACGTTCGTAAATATATGAGACTAAGAGGCAGACGAGTCTCAGAAGATAGGTTGAGGAGTATGTTCGTGGCCTACGGATTGGGGTTACCAGGTACTGTATTGATTTACGGTTGGAGCTTACAGAAAGAGAAAGGTGGAATGGCGTTGCCTCTTGTAATGATGTTTCTCGGAGGTGTATCACAAACCATATGCTATCCCAGTATTAACACATACTGTGTCGACTCTATGCCTCAGCTGAAGGGTGATGCAATTGCAGGAAATTACTTTGTTAGGTTCATCGCAGCAGGTATAAGTTCTGCATCTGTTTTGACAGAGATCAACTCGATAGGTGTGGGATGGACTTGTACTATCAGCGCATTTTTCTTGATATTTGGATTTGTATGTTGTCAGATTTTGATAAGGTATGGTGAGAGAATGCGTTTGAAGCGATGAAATATATAGACCTGAATTAATAAATACTAGATATATATATTTGAGATGAATAATTTGTGTGGATATATTCTTGCAGTACAACTTCTTTCATTTAGATACTCAACGCTGTTAATGACCACAACCCCTGGTGGACTTGATGATATCAAGAAACTTGTTAGGTAATTCATCTGTAAGTGGGAATCCCTCTTCCAAATCATCTGTAGCAAATGCACAGTTTCCCCTATCTTCCCTCTGGGCCTCAACTTCAGGAGAGATGTCAAACTCA
>JAJMLQ010000188.1:0-32428 GCA_030569715.1 Williopsis samutprakarnensis
CCTTCTGGTCTTCTGTGTGGTCTTCCGTGGAATCTTGGAGATCTCTCGTCTTCACCGTTTTCAGTTATGTCAAACTCTGGCTTATCAAGACCAAAAAATCCCCTGACACGACTCATAAGACCGGTTCTTCTTGGACCTCTGTGATGCTTTGCAACACGTCCATGATGTTCTGTAACACGTCTGTGATGAACATCATTTGGAATACCGGCCTCATGCATGAACTTGGCGCGAGAGTTATCTCTCATACGATCATGGCTTTCACGTTCCATGTGGACTTCAACGAAATGGATAACGTTCTTCTTCAACTCATCCATCTGTTCTGAGATTGAGTTAATCTGTTCAAGACTCAATGTACTAAGGTTAATAGAGTCTTCCTCAGTGACATGTCTAAGGATATCAGCGATGTGCTTGTCTTCGTTCTCCAATGAAATCACTCTTGATTCCAACTCCTTGTTTTCAACCTTTGATTCTTTCAATTGAACCAACTCATTGATGAAACTTTGGATCTTGTTGAGGACCAGTGCACTGTGCTTTTCAAATTCACTCTCTTTTGGAGGTTCTCCATGTGGAGATTCACGGTGTGGCGGTTCACGGTGTGGTGGTGGTCCATGTGGCGGTTGATCTTTCAACGTAGTAGCGTTGAGGTACAACTCAGATGGAATCTCACCAATATAACCGGTGTCTCCGAACCCTCCCAAGAAGTAAACACCATCAACTTCGAACTTGACAAAGTGAGAACTGTGGATTGGGTTACCTGGTAACCACCAGCGGGCATCTCCATGACGTTCGAGGAAACAAGCCTCCAACTTTGGCAACTCTTCAGTGGTGACGTTAACAAAAGAACCTCTCAGATTGACTCTTGGGGACCCTGCGACGGAGCGTGGACGAGATCCCGGGTATTTTGGGTTGACATGCTCGCCCAAAGGATGATCACCAACTCTGATGGACAAAGTGGCTGGTGAGCCGTTGGCATAGTTCTTGTAAGAGGTGGACATATCAATCGCAAGCAAAACCGGATTACCATCGCCACAATCAGCGTAATACTCGACGAAGGACACTGGGTTACCTTCAGCGGTACCAGAGCGTGAGATGGTGTTGACGTTTGTCAAAGATTCTCTCTTCACCAGGGTTCTGGCGTAGACAGCGGCATCTTCGACACTTGGGGGTTTGAATGGAGAGCCATCGGCCTCAGTGGCAATGACCGATGAGGCGATGGCCAACAGCGTTGACAGTTTAAACAACATAGTGATTATATGTTCTGTGTATAGTTACTGTGTACAGTTACTGAGAATAAACAAACAACAGGAGGAGGACGAGAAGGGAAGTAAACCTCAGGCAGAAACGGGCAGAAACATTCCACAATTTATAAAGTAGCTCTACAGGGCTTACATTTGGGTATAGACACCCTAAAATGCACTATCTGTGTGCTCCTTCCCAAAGTTGACTGTACAAGCCCTTTCCATGAGGGAGAAAAGCATCCCTTTTCCCTGCAACATTCACCGAGACGCCGAAAAGAGGGCTTACAACGTTCCAGCTTGAATGGGCTTGAAATCTTGTAGTTTCCAGTGATTGGTTGCTTCGTGAGTTCTTTTGTGTGTTTATGGGCAGCTCTAGTGAGATTCCCCGTCACTTCTAACTACAATGGCGTATATTGTTGAGGTAGTCCACGCTTTTAATACTGCGACACCGGGTATAATCTCGTGATTAGGGGCCTTAATTGTCGGTGTTTTCCCTAACACCGATAAATTTCGCTGGATCTTTGACTGGATCAGGAGTGGTTGCCGAGGGGGCGTCTGCGCGGCCATGTGGTTAGATTATTTCTCCTCGTTATGGCTTGCACGGATAACGGCTTTCTGTAGTGGTTTTCACTTATGAATGGGGACTTTGATGCCTTTTATAGAGAGGCTTGTTTGTTGGGAGGGATTAAAGCAGCGTAACCTTTTGCAAAGTATCGCAGGATGTCTTATGCATGTGTTGTTTTTCAATTGCTGGTGGGCAGTAAAATTCACAGTGGCGTCAATCACACTCTGGAACTTACAAGCTGGAAGAGAAACAAGGCTTGGGGATGTTCGAATTCTTGGGATTACTGGAGTCTGATTCGCTATTTAATAGTTTCAAAGAAAGCATACATATAATTGCTCTTTCCTAAGCCAGGTGTGATCAATTGAGTGCTTCGAGCTATTCCAAGAGGAAAAGCAAGTAACGCTTAGTATAAAGTAACCAAATAGAGGTGTAAGCAGTGGTTTTGGTTATCATATACGGTATATCGATACTGGTTTCTCACAATATGGCCCTTACCACATTATACATCCTAGTATCATCTGAGTGTGAAATCGTATGAATTGAGTGAAGCGCAGGTGTAAACCATAAACCAATTCTGGTGTAAATGCTCTATACTTCCTCCGATTATGAACGCGAGAAGCCAGTCATGAACATGAAGGTGAATCCATAACCGGAGACTTTCAGCTCTTAACTGTAAAAACGATATGTGGCTGTAAAAATTTGGCAAATGCCACCATTCTTATTGTGATTGGTTGCAATGGCTGTACGTAGTCAATGTGCGTCAACACCACTGAATTTCGCCAACGGTATCAACACCGCAACTTGTGAATAATTCACAAACATAAACATCAAACATATTTCTTGCAGTCCAATAATACAAGAACGCTCTGTCATATTCCAGATTTACGTGATTGCGAGAACCTCTCAAATTGTGACCAACATCAGAAAGCCTCCTCCCAGGAAAGTTCCTTCCAAGTCTCTAAAATGAGATTTTTGATAGCTGCGTGGCATATCCTTTTATCCTACCTCTTATCTTCCCGCTCTGTGCATTGTGCGTGCGACCTTCCTCGTCATCTGACTCTGGATGGGGTGCAAGAAAGAACAACTCGTGGTAGGTCCTACAAAATATCCTGTTCAATTAGAGTATAAGCTGTAACGTTTGAACTTCTTTTGAAGCTCAAGAGGCTTCAATTGACCAGGTTCATTTTATAGATTAGCCTGGAAGATGATGAATAAAGCACTTGAGAGCGGAACTCATCCAACTTGGACCAAAGCTTATTTTACCATCTGTGTCCAAACCATCGTAAAACCGAGCCCAGAGTCAATTAGTCCATCCATCAACAAGTCTCGTCATTGCAAACGTCACCTTTCTCCGCTTAGGACGCCGATAAAAGAAGGTTTAAAACTAGGCCTAAAGGTTAAAAAACTGGGGTAAAAAGTCTGAAAACGAATGACACTCCGAAGGGTCTGACAAAGTTGTGACGTTGCTTATCAATTCGCTTGCAAGTGACTCACACGATGGGGCCATTGGAAAAAGTAGGTTCTACAACAACGCTGCAGTGGTTTAACGTTTAACGGTTTCGATAATAAAGCTTAAACGCGTTCACAGAGGGGCATAGGGGAAGAAGCTAGAGGGGCAAGGTGTTGGAACCCACTGTCCTAATTCGAGCACATTTGACACCGGCCAACCCATGATGTAATAATCTGTACCGATTTCTTATCATTAGGCTGAGCACTGGTTTAGAAGTATGGATGCAAGAGAGAGAGAGAAAAACTCCCATCAAACCGACCTATAATTTGAGGTCATTTAGGCCGTTCAGTTTGTGAATGTGTCATCTCCTATTTGGCACACTTCCATTGCTCCAATGACAACACTGGAATTTATCACACACTTGTCAGCAACAATTTGTGGAGACGCTTAGGATACTAAGGAGGACTAAGGAAGTCTGGTCAGGACTCGCATTTAGACCACGGACGCCAGAACTGAGGGAAATGCCAATTCAAGTTTTTGTACTGATTGTCTTTTGTAAATTGCCTTTCCCCGTTACCAATCAAAACAGAGAATGTGTCTCTATAAAGTGGGTTACATACTCCTAATGCGTATATCCCACACGTGACCATTATTGGTCTTCCAATATAACGTGTGCTAAATCGAATCGGCTTTGTATCCTCCCAATCATCCTCGATTACACCATTTCCCCAACAAATCTGTTGCAATCCCATCAACCAACAAAAAAAAGCACAAAAGTCCCAAAGTCTTGCAAATTTCCACAGTGTGGGAAATTTTTCGCCGGCAGAGCAAGTCCCGATATGATCCGGATTTCGACGAGAAGTGCGCACAACACTTAGTCTCTTAACTGCATCACTTCAGAACCCAGTTTCCACGTTCTTCCACGCAGATTACATAAACTCCCTTTCCACCGAGTCTCTCCCTGGGTCTCACAAGTCCCAAACTTTAGTCTCCCCCCCTCTGATGGCTTTTCCATCACGCGCGCGCGCGTGCCAGAATGTAGTTGTCCTAAGCGGTGGGCGATGTTAACCGGTCGTTTGTGCGAACAACAATCTGAGTCCCTCGTTCAGTCCTCGTTCAGTCCTCGTTCAGCAGCATCTAAATGGTCTAAGTAATTTTTCTCCCTTACCTCGACCGTTTTCGACGTATCTTTCCCTCTGTTTTATCCTTCTCCCGTCCCTATAAAAAGGTTTCTAGAGCAGCATAAAAGGAACGGCCAATCCGCTAGTTCCAATCGTTTTGTATAAATTCCTGTCCAATTGAGGATTTGACATTCACTGCTTCCATCACCATATTCAAGTCCTAGTCTAAATAGTCCCAACAAACCACTCAGCACATATCGAAAATGCCAAATCACAAAGTTGTGCACGAGGCCGCTAACGTGAAGGCACACCACGCTCCAGCCGAGTTCTTTGAGAAACAACCAAACAAGGGATTCATCAACGATTTGAATCACTACAAGGAACTTCACAAGAAGTCCATCGAGGATCCAGAAGGGTTCTTTGGCCCATTGGCTAGAGAGTACCTCGACTGGCACAGACCGTTCGACAAAGTTGAGTCGGGTTCTTTGGAGAATGGTGACGTTGCCTGGTTCCTGAATGGTGAGTTGAACGCGTCCTATAACTGTGTGGATAGACACGCTTTCGCCAACCCGGGTAAAACTGCCATTATCTACGAAGCAGATGATGAAAAGGACAACAGAATCATCACCTTTGGTGAATTGCTGAGACAGGTGAGTGAAGTTGCTGCTGTGCTCAAATCTTGGGGAGTCAAGAAAGGTGATACCGTTGCTGTCTATTTGCCAATGATTCCAGAAGCTGTGGTTGCCATGCTTGCCGTTGCAAGATTAGGTGCCATTCACTCCGTTGTGTTTGCCGGTTTCTCTTCTGGTTCTTTGAAAGATCGTGTTGTTGACGCTGATTCTCACTTCATCATCACGTGTGACGAAGGTAAGAGAGGTGGTAAGACTGTTCATACAAAGAAGATTGTCGATGAGGCGTTGAAAGACACCGATGTCGTGAAGAAGATTCTGGTGTTCCAAAGAACAGGTTCCGAAGGTATTCCGATGAAAGCTGGTCGTGATTATTGGTGGCATTTGGAGACTAAGAAGAGTAGAGGTTATTTGCCTCCAACCCCAGTCAATTCTGAGGATCCTCTCTTCTTGTTGTACACATCTGGTTCGACTGGATCACCAAAGGGTGTTGTCCATACAACCGCTGGTTACTTGCTCGGTGCTGCTCTGACCACAAGATATGTCTTTGACATCCATCCAGAGGATACTCTCTTTACTGCCGGTGATGTCGGTTGGATCACTGGTCATACTTATGCTCTCTATGGTCCATTGACCCTCGGTACCGCTACAATCATCTTTGAATCTACCCCAGCTTATCCAGATTATGGTAGATACTGGAGAATTATTGAGCGTCATAAGGCTACTCACTTTTACGTTGCACCAACCGCTCTCAGATTGATCAAGAGAGTTGGTGAGGATGAGATTGACAAGTATGATATTTCATCTTTGAGAACTTTGGGTTCTGTTGGAGAACCAATTGCACCAGATCTTTGGGAGTGGTATCACGAGAAGATTGGTAAGAACAAAGCTGTGATTTGTGATACTATGTGGCAAACCGAATCCGGTTCCCATTTGATTGCTCCTTTGGCTGGTGCAGTTCCAACCAAGCCAGGTTCAGCAACTGTTCCATTCTTTGGTATTGATGCCTGTATTATTGATCCAGTGAGTGGTAAGGAGCTCGAGGGTAATGACGTGGAAGGTGTCCTTGCAGTTAAGAAGCCATGGCCATCTATGGCTAGATCTGTTTGGAACAACCATGACAGATACTTGGACACCTACCTCAAGCCATATCCAGGCTACTATTTCACTGGTGATGGTGCTGGAAGAGACCATGACGGTTACTACTGGATTAGAGGCCGTGTTGATGACGTTGTCAACGTCTCTGGTCATAGATTGTCCACTTCAGAGATTGAGACCGCATTGAGTGATCATTTGGGAGTTTCTGAATCTGCTGTTGTTGGTATTCCAGATGAACTCACCGGTCAAGCTGTGATTGCATTTGTCTCTTTGAAAGATGGCTACTTGGTTCAGGCAAATGACAAGATCACAGACTCTAACGAACACATTACCCCAGATAAGCTCCGTCGTGAGTTGATCTTGCAAGTTAGAGGTGAAATTGGTCCATTTGCCGGTCCAAAGACTGTTATCATCGTTGATGATCTACCAAAGACCAGATCTGGTAAGATCATGAGAAGAGTCCTGAGAAAGATCACATCTAATGAAGCTGATCAATTGGGAGATTTGTCCACACTCAGTAACCCTGAAGTTGTTGATCACATTATCAAATCCGTTGATGAACAGTACTTCAACTTGATTAAGAAGTAAATTATAAAATGAGAGTGAGAATACATCAAAGATGATAGATCATATAAAGAAAACGAAAAGAAGGAAAAAAATGTTAACATTAGCTAAATAGGCGAGTACACACCGATTGTGCTATTGAGATGAAACATAGAACTAGAGAACAGTGTATTCCACCAAGGTTTTACTAATTCTTTTCAATTTACAAATGCTTTATTCAAACACCATCTACATATGTAAACCTTGAGATATAGAATGGGTATTTCAGTTCACTCAAGTATTATAAACTTAGTTGAATCTGGACTTGATTTGCTCATCGATGAAGTTCTCACCCTTCTTGAAGTTATCCTCACCAACTTTTTGCTTGATGGCGTTGATATTGTCATCACCAATGAAGCTTTCAATCTTTTTAGCGTAACCAGAGTTGGAGTCGTCCTTCTTCTCGCCTTCATTGTTGTTGTTGTTGCTGTTGTTGTTGTTGTCAGACGATTGTTGACCTTCCTTCTCACCTTGGGACTGCTCCTTGTTGTCAGAGTCACCTCCGAGGAAGCTTGAAGCCTTTTGCTTAATAGCCTGTTCAACAAGCTCGTCACCAACCTTGTCCTTAATGTTGTTCAAGAAATCCATTGTATATAGTTACTATGTATATGTCTACAGAGAAAGAAATGGGAAAAGAGTGGGAAAATGAACCAAAAATAAGGAAACAGCGCATGTATAAATACACTGAGCCATAATCTCGCCTACACATATAAACAAACGTCCATATATAATCCTTCGACGCGTCCGAGTCTTTTAGAAACCACACGTCGACGTTAGGCAGGGCGCAGATGAAATTGGGGGGAAAGAGGCAGCACCCAAGGATCAAATTCCTCTTTATTACCGTGGAAGTGCTTGAGAAAAGCCAGACATCTTTGTCTGTCTCTCTTTCCCCCAACAGTGCTAAGCAGGACGCTACTCAGCTGTCATAGGCTACAAACACCTGCAACGGACAATTCTTAACTACTGATAGAAGCGTATTCTTTAAGCCCTTTTACATGCTTTGGTTGTTCCAGAGAGAACAGAAAGCGGAATTTTCAAGCAGGAAGTGTTATTCTCTGCACTTATCAAAGGGGGGCTTATGATCTCCCTGGTTACGCAGTGGAAACTGAGAAGGCAATATTGGTTACGGGCACACATCGCTGTAGTGGTAAAATGGTAAAGGAGGATCCTTACTGGTATTGAAACAAATTTTGCTCTTTCTATGAGAGGATAGGTACACAATTGGAGCCTGTGACGTGACTAGAACACGGTTTGTTGAAAGAGTAACACACTGCGAAGAGTTCTTCAGGGAAGAACAATTGAGGTCAGAATGCAAGATTGATGTGAATTCACAGTAGTTGGTTGGTCTCCTTATAAGTGTGTGCCCCTACCACTGAGCCCTTTCGTTCCCGAAGCAGACACGCGCGGTGGTTATTGATTATGTAATCGGGTGCGGTATGGCGCTTCCTGGTTTGGGACACACTACGAAGAGATGGGAAGAATGGTGAACTTGAACGACATCATCGGCCCCAATTGAAGAGAAGAGGTTGAGAAAGCGTCCAAGAATGTCGAGGTTTGAGCCAGAGGAACTATTTGCTTACAAGCTCTCACCAAGGATCATCGACTCGCTAGAGTTGATGTGCTTTGATAGCTCCACTGTGGAGGAGGTTACATCGCCACAGCCACAGCAACAAGAGCAGAGTACTATACAAGTTGTCAAACCCGTACAACCTAAGGATAGGGAATATTACAATTCAGATATATACAAGTTGAACCTGAAAAGGCAAAGCCGTGGGCTCCCACCGCTGACAGAGTCTGAATTTGAAGAGTTGGCAAGCGAACTTCTTAATGAGAGTTTATCTGGATCTGAAGAAGAAGATGACGACGAGGATGGCGATGACAACGATAAAATGGATACACTCGACACGATTTTTGAAAAGAGCATAGCAAAACTAGAAAAGCTTAAATTAGAACAAGAGGATGAAGGTGTGGTTAGTCACTTGGCAACGAGATCTCCATTTATCTTGTTCAAATCGTCATTGTTGGACAGTGCCTATGCATTTGGTGTATACAAATCTCTATTCAGCGTCAAGGAGATTGACGATCCTATAAAAGCGTTGAAATCATGGCAGTCTCAACAGGGGAAGAAATCTGCAATATTCATGATTGGTGGTGGACACTTTGCCGGCGCAATAGTTTCACACACCGTTAAATCCACAAAGGGTCAAACTGCAAAGACACCTTCAGATCTGTTGCTAAACTCAGTTGATTTCATCGTTCAAAAATCCTTCCATCGTTATACAACGAGAAGAAAGCAAGGTGGTTCTCAAAGCGCAATGGACAATGCAAAAGGTAAGGCGAACTCTGCTGGTTCAAATCTTCGTAGGGCAAATGAGATGGCTCTTCAGAATGAAGTCCGTGAATTATTGCAGTCTTGGAAGAAGCAATTGAATGAATGTGATTCAATCTTCATAAGAGCCAATGGAATGCAGAATCGAAGAATACTCGTTGGGTATGAAGGTTCACCATTCACAAATGATGACGATAGAATAAGAAGTTTCCCCTTCACCACAAAGAGAGCAACAACATCTGAACTGAAAAGAGCGTGGTTGCAGCTGACCAGTTTGACAATCACTGCAAAACCGAAAGTTGATGATAAGGTGTTGAAGCAAAAGGCCCTACAACAACAGTTGAAACAATCAAAGTTGAACAAAGCCAAAGAAACTGATGAGTTGACACCATATGAGACACACACCAGAGAAATCGTTGGCTTCTTGAAAAAATCAAGAGGGCCTGTTTTGATTGCGTACATGAAGAAGAATCGATTGGATTCTCATTTCAAGTTACAACCGGAATCGGAATATTACCATACCCCAACCGTTTTACACTATGCAAGTGCACATGGGTTAAAGAATCTTATAGGTCCTCTTTTAAAGAATTTGAAGTGCGATCCAACAACGTTGAACAAATCAGGTAAAACCGCTTACGATTTGAGTGCTAACGTTTCAGTAAAACAGGCATTCCGTATTGTGCGTTCTGAATTGGGAGAATCCGCCTATGATTGGGAGAAAGCTCACGTTGAAACACCTTTAAAACGTGAAGACGTTGAAAGAGAAGAGCTGGAAAAAAAGACTCAAGAGGAACAGGAAAAGAAAAGGGCTCAACGTGAATTGCTAGAACAGAAAGTTGAACCGATAACAAAAAATAATAAACGACTCGGAGGAGTTTCCATCTCTCAGGCTAATATAAACTCTCTCACTGATGACCAAAGAATGAGGTTGATGAGAGAACAAAGGGCTAGAGCTGCAGAAGCTAGAATGAAACTGCAACAGAGATAGAAATAAAATCATATACGCCTATTGACTTTTGTCAAAATGAAACTCACGTGTGTACGGTTCTTTTCGATTAATGATTCAACCACAGTATCTCCAATTGATGTATCGTAAATGTTTATAATGCGTGGATCCAAATGTCTATAATCAGACAGGCACCTCTTGATAGTTGCCTTTCTCTCAGTTGCAGCTTTATCTTCAATGGGGTTGTTCTTAATTTCTAATGCGCTCATCCAACTTGATTGTCTTTCAAGTTTTGGAACGTTGTTTTCTTTTTGCTGGATTTCATCATCATCGACAACGCTTTCTTCCCCTGTCCCGCCACATGAGCATTCGACCAAGTCGTGGGTATTACACAGTGTATCTTTGTTTACTGTAAACAGATCTTTGAGATCTTCCATGGAAAACACGTTATCTTTGGAGCCATGTTTATTGTCCAAGAACTTATCAGACAGATTGTTCTTCATCAATTGTCTTTGGAATATCTTTTCATCGATACACCCAGAAGTTATCAGCCTGTAGATGAAAACAGGACGCTTCTGTCCATCCCTATGGATTCTAGCCATCGCTTGTAAGTCAACAGAGGGATTCCAGTGATTGTCAAACAGAATTAACCTTGAAGCCCCAATTAGGTTTAACCCAACACCACCGGATTGAGCTGATAACAGGAAAGCAAATGGTGAGTTTGGGGCAGGATTGTTAAACCTCGAAACCAAAGGATCACGTTCTCTATTGGGAGTTGAGCCGTCGAGTCTTAAATACTCAAAGTTCAACTTCTGTAAATAGGATTGGATAATGTCCAATGTCTTTGTATAATTTGACACTATAACAACTTTCTCTCCAATTTGATGAATTTCTTTCAAAAGTTCCAAAAGAACAGTGATTTTGCCACTCACAGTTTGGGCAATATTTGATGCATTCACAAACCCTGTGAAAAGTTCATCTCCAATGACCAAAGATGGGGAGTTACATATCTTTTTAAACATTGTGATCAAGCCCAAACAAGAAGATGATGACATTTCAGAGCCTGTCATAGTTAAAAAGCTTTGTGAGTTTATTACCCTTTGAAATAAGTTCAACTGAAGTGATGTTGGTGGGCAGAACAGAACAATATCTGTCCTTGGTGGGAGGTGGTTCGACATCACCTTTGAAGTTCTCCTTAGTATAAATGGTTTTGTAATTGAGATCAGCTCAAGTGATTTATCCTCGCCATGTTGTACGATATCTGGGTCGTGGCAATTTGTATCTCGAGCTCGTAAAATTGGGTTCATAAAATCTCTTTTGAACTGGTTATATGTACCGAGAATTCCAGGATTGATGAAATCAATCATAGTAAAAAGTTCCACAAGGTCATTTTGAATTGGAGTGCCTGATAGTAGGATTTTCTTCTCGATGTCCAAAGAGATCAATGCCTGGAGCGTCTTATTTGAGTTATTCTTAAGTCTATGACCTTCATCACAAACTAACAAATCAAACTCACATTGTGATAACTCTTCCTTCATATTGACTATCTTTTCATACCCCATTATTAGAACTTGATAGACTTTAGCCCTTGAAAAGTTCTTTATATCCTGTTTATCTTTCGCCACTGTATTCTTGCTATGAAGGGTAAGTACATTTACCCTATTCATTGGTAACCATTTCTTAAATTCTCTTTTCCAATTGGCCACAAGGGTCACAGGACATGCAATCAATACCTTTGAAACCTCTGGGTGTTCAAATCCCCTGGTTGACTGTTTCAATAGAGTCCAAATAAGAGTTATTGTCTGTAATGTCTTCCCCAACCCCATATCATCGGCCAATAGTGCCCCATGCCCACCAAATCCACGAAGATCCATCACACATTCGTAAAGAAACTTGACCCCTTTAACTTGGTGCTGTCTAAGAGATCCACACAACAATGGATCGAGCACCACATCTGTATCGTTTTCATTTCGTTTCTTCATGACAATAGCTCCATCAGCATGTGGATCATGTAAAGGTTTGAAATGCTCTGGTTTTACAGTAGTCCCATTCTTTGGACCAACAGCTTTGAATTGGGTGTTGGGTTTAGCCAGGGCCTTTCTCTGGACAATGGTTGGTCTCTTTAAGGGTCTCTCAATCACATGTTCATCTTCTGATTTCCGTTCAACATTCTTAGAGCTTTGCCTTATCTTCTCAATCTGTACAGTATCCGTTATCTCACCAGTGACTTCTAATTCAAAAGAGCCCATAGAGAACACACCATCTGTGGTAAATTTGGACACAGTACCACTCTTTGAACGCTGTTTATATCCTTCAGATTCATCTAGCTTAAACAACATCTCTGTGGAAGATAACACAACCACGCCATCGCCATCCCACGTCTTGTTCTTCTTCATCGTCTTTTTCCTCCAAACCACTTCGAAATATCTCTTGTCATCGCTCAAATCCACCCTTAGCGGTTCTTCGGTGGCAATATCGAGCGGTCTCTTCACTAACCCGAGTGAACTCTTCTTCATGGACACCATCTCACCTTCCACACGGGCACTTCCGCTAAAAACACCACTCATACGTGGCGCTTTAAAAGGTGCACCAGCACCATTAGAAACAGGTCTTCGGTACATAGACACTGTGTGCGTAAAGGAGAAAGCTGTTGTTGTTGTTTTTATTGTTTTTGTTTATCATGAAATGTAAACAAACAAGCGCGTACAAAAACATGTGGCAAGCGAGCTCGTTTAACATGAAACGACGCAGAGAGCGAGAGAGAGAAAAAAAAACACTCTCACACCATCGAGACGAAGAAAACAGAACAAAATGGAAAGGTAATCAACTTTTAAAACCCGTAAATTTAAACAGGAGATTGATCAATTGAGATAATGACGGTTTACACAGCAACCACCACTGCACCTGTTAACATTGCAGTAAGTATGATGATGTTTGTTTATTTATTTTTAGTGGAAGGAGATAAGGTCTGTTTTGTACTAGAACGATGTATACTAACAAAGACACACCATTAGACTCTCAAGTACTGGGGTAAGAGAGATAAGACCCTCAATCTACCAACAAATTCCTCCATCTCTGTGACTCTCTCACAGGATGATTTGAGAACGTTGACATCGGTTTCCACGTGTGAAACATTCACACAAGATAAACTCTTTCTCAATGGTCATCAAGAGTCGTTAGAATCTGAAAGAACCCAGATGTGTTTAAAAGATTTGAGATCTTTAAGAAAGGCGCTTGAAGATTCTGACTCTTCGTTACCAAAGATTTCGGAATGGAAGCTCCAAATTGTCTCTGAGAATAACTTCCCAACAGCTGCCGGGCTTGCTTCATCAGCCGCTGGATTCTCTGCGCTTGTCGTTGCCATTTCCAAGTTGTACAAACTTCCTCAGTCAATGTCCGAGATTTCCAAGATTGCAAGAAAGGGTTCAGGTTCTGCATGTAGATCACTGTTTGGTGGTTATGTTGCTTGGGAAATGGGTGATGAACTTGATGGTTCTGATTCCAAAGCTGTTGAAGTTGCTCCCTTGGAACATTGGCCAAACATGAAAGCTGCCATCTTGGTTGTATCTGCTGATAAGAAGGACACACCATCTACAAGTGGTATGCAAACTACTGTCAAGACTTCTGATCTATTTCAATGGAGAATCAAGGAAGTTGTTCCAAAGAGATTTGAAGAGATGAAATCGGCCATCATTGCAAAGGACTTTACAACTTTTGCCGATCTCACCATGAAGGATTCAAACTCATTCCATGCAACTTGTTTGGATTCATTTCCTCCAATTTTCTACTTGAATGATACTTCTAAAAAGATCATCAAGCTTATCCATTCTATAAATGAATTTTATGGTGAAACCGTTGCAGCTTATACATTCGATGCTGGTCCAAACGCTGTTATTTACTACTTGGAGGAAAATGAGGATAGAGTGTTTGGTTTCTTGTACAAGTTGTTCCAAACTGTTGAAGGGTGGGATTCAAAATTCACAAGTGAAAGATTGGATACATTTGCATCAAAATTCAACCAATTGAAACAATCTGTTCAGTTCCCTCTTGATGAAGATATCCAAAAGGGAGTTTCGAGAGTCATCTTAACACAAGTTGGTCCTGGCCCACAAGATACAGAGGAGTCACTTGTTGATACCAATGGTAACCCAAAGATTTAGATAAGATCTGCTCAATTATCTGCTTTCTAATCTGTATATTGCTCTAAAGAGAGATCAAAAAAATCAGAACATTTTCTTCTTTATATATAATACAAAGACCTAATAGAGAGAGACAAAGATCAAAATCGATAAGAACAAAAAAAACAGAAACAACAAAAAAGTTGATTTTGGTCCTCCCATTGTGTATTTTAGTATACAAGTTTGCAAATGGCAAACTACTCCTATAGTGGTGGCCAGCCAGTCAATCCTTTTGAAATTTTCCTCCCCTTGGTTTCAGATTAGGTCTTATTCCATCTCCAGATTCTGGCCTTACAGTCACCACTACCTGTAGCAAACATACCTGCACCAGAGATGGCGTGGTTAGCAACAGAGACGCTAATAACGGAGTTTCTGTGACCTTGAAGCATCAAGAGAGCATCACCAGTTCTCTTCTCCCAAAAGATAACACCACGATCCTTAGAACCAGACAAGATGTACTGACCATCTGGAGAGGAGCATACGGAAAGGACAAAGTCCTTGTGTCCCACATATGTGACTTCGCATGCAGTCACGTTCTTGGATGGCGTTGTAGCAGTAACATTGCTACCCAATTGCTTCAAAGACCACAACTTGACTGTTCTATCCAATGAACCAGATGCAACCTCCTTTCCGTTAGAGGTGAAAGCAACTGAATACACTGAATCCTTATGACCTGTACCGGCTTCATTTTCAGAGTCCAATCTTTCAACAAGGAATCCAGTTGATGAATCCCAAACACGAACGGTACGATCAAGAGACCCAGCAGCAATCAATTTACCATCTGGAGACACAGCAACTGTGGTTACACCATCTTCGATGGACAAAGTCAATGAACATTGTCCACTGTTGAGATCCCAAATTCTCACAGTTCTATCTCCTGATCCAGATACAAGTCTTTGACCATCTGGGAAGAAATCCAGTGAGTAGATATCTTGTTCATGACCTCTCAAGTATTTCGTAATCTTTCTAGTACTCAAATCCCAAATTCTAATCACTTTATCTTCTGCACCTGTGGCCAAGAATTTACCGTCTGGAGAGAAACAAACGGATCTGATGTACAGATCAGCACTTGAACCTGTATTGTCGGTTGCAGTGTTATCATCGCTCAATCTTGCAACCAACTCACCAGTTTCAACACCAAACACTTGGGTGGTCTTGTTACAACCGGTAGCAAGGAACTTACCATCGTTTGAGAAACGGACGCAACAAACGACAGATGAATGGTCTAAAGAATGAACCAACTCAACATCGACAGATTTTGGCAAAGCTGGATTATACAACACGTAGTACTCTGGTCTCAACTTCTTCAAATGTGGAGAAGATACTGGAGCCTCTAAATCCTCCAAGAACGGTGGAATTGGCTTTTCGTGTAATGCCCTTTCATTAGCTGGGACCAAGTAGTTTTCACCTGTTGGTGCAGTAGCAACCACTGCAACACTTTGGTTAGTTGGTTGACCTGGAGTTCCATTTGCTGATGTTTGTTGTTGTGATGCTTGTGGTGGCTGTTGCTGTTGTTGTGGAGGTTGAGATTGTTGTGGAATGGACGCAGAACTTTCAGTCTTTGGTTGAACAGGTGATTGTTGTTGAGCAACCACTGGTGGAAGTTGTTGAGGTTGCTGTTGTTGCACCTGTTGAGGAGGTGGTGGAACTTGGGTAGATGGCAATTGCTGTGGTTGAGGTGGTTGGGCTTGAACTGGTGGCAATTGTGATTGTTGTTGCTGTGGAGTCCCAGCAGAAGAAACTTGGCCGTATTGGCCATAGGCGTTTGGCTTTGGCAAACTGTTGGAACCATTACCAATTACAGACTGGTGCTGCTGTTGTGGTGGTGGAGCCTGTTGTGGAAGTTGTTGCGGCTGTTGCTGTTGCTGTTGCTGTTGCTGTTGCTGTTGTTGTTGTTGTTGTTGTTGCTGTTGTTGTTGGAAAGATGCCAATTGTCTATCTTTAACCTCCAGCTCACCCTTCAATCTCGAGATCTGGTCCTCATACGCCTCCTTGATCTTTCTGTGAGCCATCTCCAATTCATAGACAGTTTGCCTAATCTGTTGCATTTCGGTAGTTTGTTGTGTAAACTTGAGGTCGTACTCCGACTTGTGGATTCTAAAGCTTGACGCTTCGTTACTAACATTGTCAAATTCCTCTCTAATGGCCTCCAAGAGCTCATTGAGTCTTTGGTAGTTCTGTGGTCTTGGTGGATAAGACATGTTTGCTTCTTGATAGCACTTATTACTCTGTCTATAAAGCTCTTATCAACAACGGCAATGAAACTTAAGGAGAGTTGAAAAAGAGTGTTTATGTCTTCTTAAAAGCAGTAAAGAAAACACACACAAAAAGGTGGGCAGTAGAAAACAATAAAGTCAAGTTCAATCCGGTTGAGTTGAGCAATCACCTAGAACAAATTGAAATTTAACCGCTTCACAAGAATAATGTTATAAAGCTATTGTTTCTTTGATGTTTTGTTTGTTTTGATGTGTTTTTGAAGGATTTTAGGGGCGCCTTTTTTGAACTAATTTTTTTGTCGTTTTTTCCTTATTCGTTTTTTTTTTGCGTTCGTTAAACTTTTGCAGTGGTGTTGAAGTTCTGTTGTTGATCGACGGGGGTTACGCACGGCGAAAAACAGTGAAAAAAAAACATCGTGGGAAAAAGGGGAAAAAACAATGACGTCGACTTTTGCCAGTTTATTTTTCTTCTTCTTTTTCGTCTCTTTGTGGCGCAAGGCCAAAAAAAAAAACATCCCAGCCGGGTAACATTATGGTGTTTGGGTAAGGCCACTATATAATTGACCATTTTTACGCAAATCACGGCCTTTTCCACACTCCGGTTTTACTGAATGGTAAAGGCACTACCATAGGACGGAAAGTTCACACATTCGAACACCAACGGTTAGACTGGGTGTATCATAATTTGCGTTGGAATTGCATGCCACAGTGGCATCTTTGTTGTGTGGTATTGGGTGTCGTATGTGAATATCTGAATCAACTCTTATGTTCTTAAGGTTCTGGCGTTGAAAAGCTGTTCCCCACTGAAAATCTGAAGTGTGAATCTTTAAGATCTCTAGAATTACTGTGTTCATAAAGTACTCACAATGGGATTATTCACAAGAGGTTTAACTGTTTATGCCATAACATATCCTGAACTTTTGGTGTGCACTGGGACAGTCAGAAATGGTCCACGAGTGTCTGTTGGAAGGTGGAACCTTCTTATTTATTCGTAGATCACTATTCTGAAGCTATACGATAACTCAAATGTATTCTGCCCAGGAAAGTACTAAAAACTATGAGCTCAATTGGCGTTTTGCTTTCAAAAAATTAAATAACAATTCTGAGTTGGATGATAAAATCATGTACGGTCAAAGTAAAGAGTTTTGATCCTGTTTGCCTGGAGCTTCTAGAATTATTTTGAGCATTGGTCATCAATTCCTAATTTAACAAGGTAACATTTGCTATACATGTGAGTTGTGAAGGTGTATACAAGATTTAGTTTCCTCCGGTACAGCATCTAATGTTATTGTTGAATTATTCAAGCTTATCAATGCTTTCATCCAAATCTAAGCAAAGGCATCTGATCCAAATATATTTTGGGGACAGGAAGCCATAATCAGATTCTGAAAAAAAAACGTCGAAACAATCATCACTGATAACTTACTACCATAAAACATAAAGCGATGTGCACTTTCAATCTCATATTACTTGAACTATGAGAGAGTGACCATTGGATTTACCTTGTTCATGAGATCCATGTGCTTTCCACGATTTCATGCAAGACGCGCTAAAAAAACGGGGTTCACATCAGCTGTTCAAAAAAGCGTCATTTTGTGGGAAACTGTTCAATTTTGTTCCCCTGGCGGCTATTTTTTGACGGGAACAAAATGGTATAAATTGAGACAGGGAGTTACCATGTCCCAGTATAAATACAATACAATCAAGTCTACCAAGCCGCTCCATAGCCCGATTTCATGTAGTTTATATACGCCAATAACCATTGTTTTAGAGCTTAACACTGGTATTGCTCTATGACTACAGCGTCAAAGCCCTTACGATATGGCTACTATTCGCCATGAAGAGAAAACATTCATCCCACTTAGAGAGGCGAAAGCTCTCCTCGGACTGGGACACAGGACTCTTCGCACTTATGCTGAAGAAGATCGTATCCAAGCTTACAAGACTCCATGTCTCTGTCGACAGAGATGTCAGCGGCTCCAGAAACATATTAATCAAATGTCTGGTTTCCTCCATCTAATCAGATCAAACCTAAGGAGTGCATCCATGCTCCTCTAAAGGAATCACTACCTTTTGTTCCCATGGGCAAGGAGTGGTACATTTTCATGAACGCCCTTCTATTTAAACTTTTTGAAGATAAAATGGTCATATCAGTACAATGTACTCATTTCTAGCTTTAAAATCTGATATATATGATAGCTAAAGTGTCATATTTGTTAGTTCTGCAAACTTCTGCGCAGAAACTGTTCGGTTAAGAACTACAGAAATGTCTATAGACAATCTACTACCCTAATATAAGTTGAAAACAAAACACCAGGGCACTTTAAATGAGCTGTAACTTAAGCTTTGTTGAGCTGAAGAGTAAACAGCGTATAAATCAAACTCAAAATTGGTGCTCTTAGCTTCTATAGCAGCTATGCAGTCTTTTTTAAGGGGAGTTAAAGTTTATAACTAAGCCTTACGAATGTGTAAAGCTATAACAATAACCAAATGATAAACCATTAAACTTGAGTTAAGAGGATGTACTCCCTACAAAGCGTACAAAATGTTAAAATACTTTGAAAACCCTTTAATCTATCCACTTAGAAAGGTCACTACACATCAACTAGGGACGCGAGACTAGAAGTGTTTTCAATTTTTTATATAACCGCTGTTTGAACCAGCATTGTCTTTTATCAGTAGCATTATAGGGAAATTTATCTGTACTCTTGTAGAGACCTGATGACGAGCTGTTTAAAGTCCTGAATCTTGATCAATTGAGATCTTCACTTGGAATTTAGTACAGGTGGTGCCACCCATAGTGTTATTCAAGTTCTCAACCTTCATCTCGTAAGTACCAGGGTAAATGAAAACAGCTGTGTTATAATCAGCAATCGCAATGGACTTTACTATAACCGAATTTGAGCTAAAACAAGCACAGAGGTACTTCATCCACTAAAACACGAAGATGGACTTTGGAGATCTTGAAACAACAGGAATTACCGTCTCATAAGCTCACAGAACTATTCATAATAATTTCAACATGATATCAATAACCTATAAAGCTGTAGTCTTCATGTTCAACATTGGCCAAAGCAATAGTACTGTCGTATCACAGGAAAATGATCTGAAACAGTTTTTTCAAGAGTTTTCCAGAAACTTGGTCGTTACTATAACAGGAAATAGGGATAGTGTGTTTGAAATACGTTTCGCCATGACTGCTTTCAAGGAAAGTCAACTTGAGGAAATTGTTAGCTATGGAACCGATAATTTACCGATCCTCTTTAAAATTATAAAGAACTAAAGACTTTTGTCTTCGCATTGACACTTTGGAGTTGACGCATCAGGGTTCAACGCATCTTCAAATTGTGCTGTCAGTGTGACTATTCCTAATGAGAACACAATTGCAAATTAAGCTTATTGTTGGTTTCAATTTCTTTGCAAAGTGGATGCTGTAGGTGATGAATAGCAAGAGATAACCACCACCGTGTTGCGTACCAATACTGCTGACCTCCGTTTTAGTGCTGGGCTGCCCTCTTGGAGAGACTTCAACGCTATCAAAAGAGTCATCTTGATTCGAAATTATTGAAGCGTTAAATTCAACTGAAAAACAGTGATAATAGTGTCATTTTAATATACCAGTCTGAATAATAATAATCCTATATACATATGATATTAGTTCAATAATCTATTGAAGAATTTGTGAGATTATTGTTCTATTAAAATTTTTAATATAAAACAAAAGCATCAATTCTTAGCTATAGAGTTGAATTTCAAATTTTCATACTAAAAAAAGATAATGTTTATTGAAATTAACACTGATAATACACAGTATATGATCAATAAAGTCAGGTAAATACTATCGACTGTCATAATGTTATGAAATTCATTAACATGCAATATTCTTATAGTAGCAAGGCCACGTGACTGATCACGTGGTAAAGGTAAATGACTTAGTGGATGGAAATTGAATCATTATTTGTGAATTGAGGCTCTACTTATGGAATAGAGATCTGAATATAGCCAATCTAATAATATCCTTATCTATTAACCAATTATCGGTATTTATGAACTGAAGTTTCTTTTTGAATTAAACCAACGGCTAACCCAGTACACTATAACACCTGGACACCATATTGCTAGATGTAGATTAATATTTAACATATGGTGGAAAATTGTACCATCTTTGACTTAATTTAACTAGTATTTATACAATCTAACAATAAATTCAGCGAAATCTTACCAATATGGAACTCTATACGAAGCAAATGACGTTTAAACACCATTACATCTACTTTTCGCCAATTTGCGACTCAAAATCTCGCACTTTGGCGAAAAATAAACTAAAACTCCATCAACCAGATCTGAAAAACGAAAATCAAAACAAACCGAAAGCATTTTCAAAAAAAGTAAACAAACAACCAACACAACTAAACAAAGGAAAAACTGTAGAATCAAATAGAGACAATGCCTCCAAAGAGAAGAGCTACGAGGGCCGCAGCCAAAGCAAAAGAGTCTGAATCGGTCACAGAGGCAGAAACCACAGTGGAACAACCACCAGGTATGTCTATTTTTTGTTCTCTTTTGTACTAGTTATAGTACTAACCTTCATTAAAAGCGAAGAAGACTAGAAGAAAAACCAGAAGTAAGAGAAATGAAGAGAGTGCGAACAACTCAGTTGTTGATACTGTAGCGTATACTCCAAAAGCTTCCAGAACTGATACAACGGCATCACAAAAGACACCTGTCACTGAACCAACCAAAGTTGAGTCTCCAAAGACAACAACCGTTGAGATTTCGAAGGCTACAACAGCTGAACAGCCATCAAAAACAATAGCAAAGAAGCTAGACGTGGAGAAACCTTTACTGTCTTTGAAATCCCCAGTAAAGAGACCATCTTCATTGCAACCTTCTGTTTCACCAAGGAAATCATCTACCACGATTAAGACCGATTTGTTAGATGCTAAGAAAGCAGAAGGAGTTATCCATAAGGCTTTCATAGCCAAGGATCTTCCGAAGCTTACGAATGTGTTAAACGATTTGAAAACAACAAGAGCAGATCAAATCTTCAACGAATTCAAAGCATCAGCAGAAATACGTTTCAAGACTTCGGATGATTTGATCTCATCTTTGACCTCAAGAAATAAACAATTACAGCAAGAAGTGACACTGTTGAAAGAACGCCTCGACAAACTGGAGAGTGGAACAACGCAGGGAGTTAATGAGGAAGTTCAATATGAGAATGAATTGATCTTAGATATGATTGAACAGATCGTCGGTTTAAGATTACACCGTGTTGAAGAAACAGATGATGCACTGTCATTCGATTGTTCCCAATCAGGCAAGAATGGGAGTGAGTACTACCTTAATCATTTATATTTCTGGATAAATACTGACAATAATTTTCAAGTCTTGGATTATAAGCTTACGATTTCAAAGGAAGATTCCTCAGATTTGATCTATACCCCAATGAATTCCGAAGATGAATCCTCAAAACTTTCCAAGTTCCTCCCAGAGTATTTCTTTGATAATTTGACATTCCCATTGGATACACTCCAACAATTTTACCAAAAGATCCACAGAGGTTTGAACAAATGAGTTTCTATAACTTGTATTCACATACATCTATTTCAACTCTAATGTACCGTCTTCCTTGATGATGATTCTCTTTAACAGTGATTTTTTATCATCTTTGGTCATTTTCTTCAGTGCCTTGTAGAGGTCCTTTCCTTTATATTCTTTCAACGAAGGCTTTGTCACCTTGTCACTCGTTGTGTTGTTCTTCTTTACTGATTCCTCCGGCTCATCCTTTTTTTGTTGCTGTGGTTGTTTTTGTTGTGCCTGCTGCTGCTGAGATTGCTTCTTTTTTGGTCTATACAAAGCTTTCTGATACTTCTCATCCTCAGTTATACACTGAGTATGCTTTCTATAATCAGAACCATTAAAAGTTGTAGAACAATCAATACATGTAAAGTAAGCACCACGGCATCTCTGTGTATGTTGGTCTGCTTTCTTTTTAAGCATAGACTCGTTACACACCTGGGGAGGGCGTTTGTCAGTATATATGACTCAACTGGGAATAAGTCTAGAACATACTTCACAACTGAAAGTAACCATGATTGTGTTTTTCTATATAGTTAGTTCAAAGTGAAACAAACCAATGAGAAACGCACCAGATGAAATTTTTTTTCTAACCTGACTATGGCGATGAGCTACTGTCAACTCGGTAACGGGACACAAACCAAGCATACACTACAAATGTCATCTTTACGCTTTAAATCTGATACAATTCTTGTTGTGTCTTATCCCCATTTTCAATAAAAAACCACCTAAGTTGTGATTAAACAGGAATTTAGCACAACTCATTGGAGGGAGACATAGTTGGATGGGAAAAGCCCCTTTTGTCCATCTTCCAATTCACCTAACCACCAGTCTTCGTCGATTTTCTGGATGTTGATGATCTTTTGACCTTCAGTAAAGGTTAATTCGTTGTCCTCGGAAGCATCATAGTCATATTCAGCGATGGCAACGATAGATTCACCAGCTGGTTGCTCCTCTTCTGGTTCTTCTGGTTCTTCTGGTTCTTCTGGTTCTCCTGGTTCTTCTGGTTCTTCTGGTTCCTCTGATTCCTCTGGTTCCTCTGGTTCTGCTTCTTGGACTTCAGGTTGAGGTTCTTCTTCCTCCTCTTCGACAGCACGGGCTGGTGGAGGTGGTGGAATGGATGCTCTTACAGGCTCCTCCTCCTCCTCCTCATCAAGCTGGGAAACAGGAGCTGGAATAGGAGCAGAGCTTCTCTTTGGCAAGACCCTTTCCTTCCTTTCCTCTTCTTGGGCTTGTACAGCCAAATGATCGAATCTGCTCTTCAAATCGGAAACCGATGGCTCCTCATCCTCATCTATCTGTGCCTTTACAGGTTCAGAAACCTCCGGTGCTGGAACAGCACCACCAGCAGCCTTCTGCTTTCTCTCGGCCCACAGTTGAGCTGGTGTTTTACCGTTATCCGAGCCAAAGTCCTTAGAGACACCTCCACTTGTAGCAAGTTTGTTGATACCAGAGGATGGCAATGGAACCTTTGCTGATCCAGAGGCAGTCTTGGTTTTCAAGTAATCATCAAGCTCCTGATCTCTCTTAAGCTTATCCTTTTGCTTCAGTTGCTCCACCTCAAGTCTAGGATCCGGTCTAGATTGTTCTTCTCTAATAACGTCTTGTAAGTTGACTTTACCGATTGGCTTCCAGGAGGAAACATTTGGTTTTAATGGCTCTTTTGTCAAATCCCTCTCCTTAATCTCTGGTTCATCCCACTCATCCTCATCCGCTTGAGCAGCGTACTTCTGAGCAGCTACAGGCTTGATGATCTCTGGTTCTTTCTTCACAGATGACTCAACTGCGACTGGCTTAGAGACCGGAGTTGGCTTTGGAGTGAACGAAGAAGCTGGTTTTGGAACAAAAGGCTTTGGAGCCGGCTTACTGGAAGAGCCGCTGGAAGAAGCATTAGATCTACTAGCCTGAATGGAATAACGGGCACCCGCAGCAGCACTCAATCTAGAGAGCAAGTCATCCTTGTCCAGATCGTCCGAATCTCTAGCGGTAACCTGAACGTGGTAACCTTTCAAGAGTTTGGACACTTCAGCAAAGTTTTGAGCAAAGGAAGATCTTGATTTCAATGGCGCAGAATCAGGACACCATCCAATGAGCAAGTTCTTGTAAACATCGGAGTTTGGAGGATTGATTCTTGCCAAACCGAATTGAATTTGTGACTCATCAAAAGATTGAAGAAACTCGTCAAAGTCATCACCGGTCTCTGCAACTCGGTAAGCTTTGGAGCTATCTGGCCCATAAATAACCCAAGTGAATTCACCCTCACCTCTCACAACAGTCTCATACGACTCCTGGATACCCTTACCATGTGTTGAAAGATCGATCTGTTCCATTGTTAATTGTTTACTTTTGGGCGCTTCGTAATTGCTATCAATTTGTTTACGATGTAATTACCCCCCTTACTTTGCTCCTCGAGAACGTGTAAATATTGGCCAATTTTCCAACAACACCCTCAGCCCCCTTCTGGCAGCGTAATTTTTTGGGCCCGAGAGCCGATATTTCGCCAACACCAACACCAACACCCATGGCCGCGCCCTCAGTTTGGAACTTCACTTGTGCTGGACTGGTGGTGGTGATGTACGGATGTTAATTGTCATCAAAATGGTAATGGTGGTGGGGACACTATCATGCTTGCAGGGCAGTTAAAGCGATGTTGTTCATCTCAAAGTTTTTCCCGTTCAGCGATTTCAAATATTGAGGGTGGGGATGAGGTGTGCAATAATGCAGGATAATATGAGATGATGAGCTATTAATGAGCTGCAATGTCAGTAATGTGTACTTTAAAGGGACGTTACAATATATTGGCACAGGGTTAGCAGTCTGCTATCACGCCATTTTATGAATTCCCAGATGTCGTACCGTACTAGGACTGTGTTCAGTGATCTTACGACACTTCGGACAATGTAATATGCAGTACAGGAATGATGCAATAGCACGTGGATGGCTTGTACTTACGAATGTGTATACACATAGCAGTGATCATATATACCAAAAATAGTTGATGCCTACACCATGAGGATTCCCGAACAAGTAATATATTAATGGACCCATATTTCAATTGACCATGGCACCATAAAGTTTGTAGATATGCAATAGTTCCCTGATCAATATAAACATCAAAAATTCCTGTAGTGAATACTAGGTCCCATTGGAAAACTTAAATTTTTTTTAGTCCTGTTCATCTATATGCAATGGATTAATCATACCATGTATGGTGATGGGCCTTCCCCAACTCAGGCTATGCTGGTAGATTCTGAGCTGAGGTTAATGGCCCTAAACCATAAGCCGGTAAGTTGATGTGTGTCTTTTGATACGCCGGTCTTGAGTACGAGGCACAATTTGATACTTTAACGTAATTGGTACTGTGATCTTTGGGGTTCAGCTACTGTCATCTACTAAAAGTTAAACCAGTAGGGTGGTGACTTGTCATACACAATTTAGCGGTTAACCAGCTATACACCGACAGTATTCACAGAGCTCTTCATGACGTAGACCAAATATCCTGCTTCAATCAGTCGACTTTCCACCTATCATTCGGTTTTTTCTGGAACTTGGCGTTGCCCGACACGTATCGTTTGATATTTGATCAGTTTTGGGGGACTTAATCACCATCAAACTTCAACCCTTTGGTAGTTATTCACAGACCGTTTGCACCTATTCCCTCATATTTTAAGGTTAAAAGATGCCGAGATGAACACCAGATGATTTTGCAGTGATTTGTTACAAATTTAGATCAAAGTTCTATATTAGCCGGATAAAGGCGGCATAAGCCCTAGGCAGATGAAATCCAACACTTCTTTTTATCTGCCACACGAACAACTTTCAACTCGTTTCATGAGGAGTGTTGAACATGTCATATATACGTTTGCAAACACTTGAACGTGCACCACAGTACATAGGGATTATGGCAATTGTCCAATTAGCAGCGCGATCCAAGGCTGAATACCGAGTAGCTGCGAATCGCATGATAGTGCTTGGTGAACATCAACACCCCAGCTTTGGGCTGTTTTAGCCCGGGGTTCTCTTGCAGTGCGTGCAGACTCCTGCACATTTGCGGCGCCCCTGGACACACTCCACCTGCTCATGAACAACATGACAAGAGAATGCGAAATAGACATATAGTTAAACCTAGATTTTGCAAAGGGCATGATGATAACCTTAGGTGGCTGTTAACTAGCTTCAAGTTGATGCATCCACATTACAAATATACTTTGGTTTAATTCCCCATTTCCCATCACCTTTACGAGCACCAGCTGTTATACAGAATGGAAGTTGTCATAGCCTAGATATTACCACTGGGCTCTGTTCAGGAGTATTTCTTGCTAGATCACACTCTTCTTCTCGTCTACCTCTAATCGGGTCGAAAAGACGTCAAGACATGAATGCAGTAGCGCCTGTTTGAATAACGTACATACGGTATATGTGTACTGCCTCACTGCCAACTAAAATCAACTCATAGCCACAATAGTCATAACTACCTATTATGAAATTCAAGGCGCAACGTACATTATACATATGTATTAGCTGTGTACAATTGGCCCACACTACTGTGTTGCTTTATACAGATTTTCCAGAACACTTTTGTATAACCTTTCGGTAAAACTATCGGCTGTTTATGAATACTGAATAAGGTGCTTCCAATATCGCTGAAGGTCAAGCTCTAAGGCCTGCTTTTTCTTTCGTCATGCCAGGTCATGTCAACACCACGTCGTGAAGCTGATAAGTATTAGGAGAATCTCAGCGAGCATCACGAGCCCATGTTTACAGCTCAAACTTAAAGGTAAATAAACTTCTAAGATAAATCAAGTCTCAACATAAAGCAAAGAACTTTTAATACTTGCAATTACAGTTCAAGCTTAAACAGTATGATTGCATCATCAAGATTAGACATATCTCCTAACTTTGAAGGATATTTCAACCGTTAGCTTATCGAGGTTAAACTCTAACGGTCTCTTACCCATTTAACCGTTCTCCGTGGTAATCCGACTGTCATAACAACAAAACCCCATTCTAGCTATATGAGAAGAATAAGTTTTTGGGGGACTTGAAGGAGGTTTGGATTTGCACATGAAATGGCCAAGGAGAAATCAATAGAGTAAGGACATATGGAGTTTCATCAGTACATTAGTTCAGACGTAAATATTTTAACGGTGACGAAACAAAACTTGAGTTCGTGGCCACATTTTAAGTTCCATGTTTGTAAATGGACTCCCAAAGATTCTGTTTGAGTAGGTTCAAATCGTGAGGAGCTAACTCGATACAGTAGTTGACGATGTTAAGAGACATGGGGGGGGGTAATCTAGTGAGATTTTTCCAATGCAACTTCTTATGGCCATATTTCCATGAGCCTCTAATACATAGATCGTTCTCCTATGTAACTTACGCCTTATTCACTGAGTCCAAAGACGAAAATGATGTATACCTAAGGGCTTTGTAGAACTTTTCGAGTCAACAACCCCAAAAAAGTGCTTCTCTCTTTGCGCTTGCAGTGGGCGCTGGGGAAATGAACCCACTAAGGCTCTGTAAATTGTCATGGATACGATCTCTTTGAAATGTCCCAAATCTTAAAATCCAAATGTCTTATGTATGGACATGCATATTCACGCAACCAGCCACCTTCGGAGATATGATGCAAGCTTGAAAACACTGTACAACCATCATGTTTATGTACACGCATGCCTTACCTCTCTGCCTTGGAAATTGTGGTACGAAAAAGGTAACCAAAAAACTGCGGATGGCCTCCTTATGCGTCTTTGGTCTTCAATATCTACAGAGAGGTGCGTGTGGCTGGGAAATAGGCATTTTGGATACTTTTGCTTATAACTTTTGAATCTCCTCGTTTTCTACTTTTTTTCCCTCCAATTTTATTTTCTTCCTTCTTTTCAACCTAACAAAACCATCAAGTTTGAATAGAATAAACCGAGAGGAAATTTACTTCAATTTGAACAAAAAAGGAATAATGTTTCTTCGTTCACTGATACCTCTTTCACTAGCACTTGCTACGGCATCAGCTGAGTCTTACTCCATCCCAGTGTCATTTGACCAAATTCTCCAGTCATACTCCTACTTCCCAAGAGGTAGTGCTGTAGTGGAAGCAAATGCTGATGGACTCGAAATTGTCGGCGACTTCGCTGATGCAGCAGCAGCTTGTGATGTCCTTGACGGTGCTCAAATTGTTTACTACGCAGATGACCAATCAGGTATCTTGCTCACCTCAAACTGTTACAACGTTTACTACATGGAAGACACAAGCAAAGAGCTTTTGACATGGGACAGCTGTGAAGAGTTCCCATTCTACGAGTCTTTGTGTGGTGTAGAATCATACACCACTACATCTACTGGCACTATTGCTCCAGATACCTCAAATACTGGTGCAATTACAAAGACATCCGACTCATCGTCTGTTGTTATCGTTGACAGACCTGCCTACACCGTTGTTCAAATCACCACAAGTACAATCTACACAACACTCAACGATGGCGTTGTTACTAGTTACACCACTGTCTGCCCAGTGAAGAACGACGTAAAGACAACTGTTGTTACCATCACATCATGTGAAGATAACGCTTGTACGGAGGTTCCAGTCACAACTGGTGCTACCGTTGTTACTAGCGAGTTTGAAGGTACTCTTACTTCCTACACAACATACTGTCCACTGCCATCTGCTGTCCCACAAGTCCTTCCAACTGCTACTACTACTACTAAGCACGTTGCCGAGACTACTGGAGAAGTCACTGAGGGTGCTACTACTGAGAAGGGTGGTGTTGAAGCTACTACTGCAGCTACTGCTGAAGGTGCTGCTGAAGGTGCTACTGAGGCTACTACTGAAGGTGCTGCCGGTGAGGGTACAACTGTTGTCAATGGTGAAACGGTCACAGTTGCTCCAGCTGCCACTGCTGCCACTGCTGGTACAACTTCCGTTCCAGTCGTTGAGGCCCAATCTACTTCAGGAGAAGCTGGAGAAACTGCATCTGCCACTATTGTTACTTTCGAAGGTAAGGGTTCTAAGTTGACTGCACTTTCTGCCTTGGCCATTGCTGGTGTCTTTGCCTTGTTCTAGTTTTGAGCGTCTTTATTTACACATAATTTCCAAACAAAAAATTAATGGTTTAGATTGTATCATGAATCTACCTGATGTAGCTATCTTTAGAGCCTCCAACACGTCTTTAATCGTTTGATGCAAAAGGATGCCCTTTCTTCTTACATTCCCCTCTTGAACATGACAAATCAAATGATGGTTACAGTCCGCAGATGCTGCTGGACCATGGGTTGCTCATTCAGATTCCAGACATCATCAGCTGTACAAAGTAGATAACCAGCGGGATACCATTTAAGTCCATATATGTATATAATTTATATGCTAAGTAGGTACAGTTGTATGTATATGTTCATTATTGTATTTGTAATATGATGGATGATGTCGATTCATACAGCCTATGGCTTGGTTGATCCGAAGTACTTCGTACTCAAGCACTCGAGAGAAATTGATCTTCAGGCTCGAAGAAGAAAATAGAATTGTCAGCTTTACTCAAGGTTAACAGCAAAGCAACATTTCTGACATCTTCTTTCTTATCTTGACTACTAGGTAGATAATGTTTCGTAATAGGCACATAGTATATAGATTACACCTCTTCATGATATTCTGGTTCAACCCTCAAGCAGGTATAATTAATTATGACAGATCAACAACGCTGGATAAACAGTCACAGAACTTTGTACAGAGTAGACGGTACAAAATGCATATTACAATTTATTCTACAGTTTAGGATCATCGAAGAGGTATTCATATTCCGAGTGTATACAGAACCGTGATTTAGACCTCCCATGACTATCTAATTGGTGACTACCTCATGGACAAGGCGAAATTTCTTAAAACTCTCAGCCAGTTTAGTTCGTATAGTGATGTTTTAGACTGTTGTGGAAATAAGCCAGATCATCACCCCGGTAACAGATGGAACTGCACTCTGGGACAAAAGAAGACAAGCACGAAAAAAATGCAACGCGAGAGAAACGATGACATCAACCACTCTACTTCTTTGGCAGGCGATTTTTCTGTACTTCCTTTTCTCGTAACATTAACACGAGCATTGAGAAAACTAGGTGCTGGTATACTATGTACTCTGTTGCATATGCCATGTATATTTCTGTTAAATATATCCGTCTTCTATGGAGCTACATGGTTATATTATTAACACCACAAATCGTACGAGAATCGATTGCAAAGGAAGGAAAGCCTCCATCATCGGATTAGTACTATAACTGTAGAAAACATAAAAAACGAAGAAGTGAAGACGTCGTGAGTGGGCTCATTAGTGGCTCACGTTTTTCTTATTGGGCTAAAGACTTCTATCTGAGTTGTCTATTGTTACGCTGACAAATGTTGTGGGATATGTATCGACATTTAGGTACAATCTATCGGTATTCGAGAACCATCTCGCCTTCTTTATGCAGGGGATGAATGACCAGTGCTCGTCATAGAGTCATGAGACTTCGACAGTGGACATAGACAGTACTTAATTTGACAGATGAAATTCACAAAAATAGTGATCGATGTTTAACTCGCCACTGACACCTGTAAATGTAGTTGTGGAGCTATTTTTTTGTGAACGATCATTGAATACTCATCATGTACGGAAGTTTAATCCGAATTACGCATCTTTAGTCTCAAGATTAGTACACAGCTTGCATTCTTTTAATGATATACATAGTACCCAATACATAGCCTGTGATAGATTTGAGATCTACACTATAGAAGCTGTATTTTGGAGTATATTCATGGCGCTTTTGGTCGTGACGTCTTCTTGAACATACACTAAGATTTTTTACTTGATGTCTATCAGTACTGAGCGTCCGCCGCAGAACGAGTATCAGTGATCCTCATTGAAATTTTTATTCTACCGCTGTCGATCTAGAAACAAGTCCGCAGGCTCGTTGTAGGCAGCTTATACTATGTATGTGGATATCGATTCAAAGATCAATGATACTGTACAGAATTGTCGGTTAATGATGCACTGCGCCCACTAGGTCTCCAGAGCATAGGCTGCACAGCCCATCAAAAACACGGATTTGAGGTGTGGAATCATCAGTTTACAACTCAAAAGGACCTTATTGAACCACTAGAGGGATATATAATTAGCCATATGTCTTGTCTTAACCTCCTATGAGGTCAGGATGAAAGCTAATAGGCAGATCTACGCATCTTACCTCTTTAATAGTAGTGGGGCTGAATACACATGATTGTCCAAAATGCCCCAAAATAAAAAAATACAAATACAAGGACAACGCACAGAAACGTTGTTTACGGATTTTTAAGCCATGCAGAGATTGGCCAATCATTCCACCATGATCTGATTTAGGCTATAAAACCGACATTTGTAACGTGGCTGGGGTTCAACTGCGTTGAAACAGTTGTGAGTCCTTCGGTTTCCAAGGCGCAGAGTTCACCAAATGCACAACCAGCCCGATGAATACAGATATGATGAGTGTTTTGATTATCAGCAACTCACTCTATATAGCGAAGTGATGGTTTTGACCAATCATTTATAAGTATTATTATTAGACACCTAGAAGTTCGCATGCATTCGAAAATATCATTACCGTAAAAAGTTTAACAAACTACCCCTAAGGAGATCAACTGTTAACTTTTCAATTTGGCTTTGGCTGGACCAAATATTTCTATTCCCAACTCGTATGTTCTTCCGAGGAGAATTAGGTTGAATTATGCCTAAGGCTGATGGTCTTCAGTTCGCCTTGATACCTTATGGTAAAAATATGCAAAGTGGACACTGTAGGTTATCTCCGAACTCTGCTGGGACATTTAAACCCAGCCATCAGCCATGGATTGGACATGCAAAGTAAAAGGTTAAATGTATGGCAAAATCTGCAGCTGCACTATGTTTTGAAGCTGGGTGAGATTTCATCCTAATTTCTTTTCCGACCAGAATTGGCAAGTTGCAAGCTGAGCCAGAAGTGCGCAGTAATAAAGGATGGTTCGAGGTACCTTACAAATAGCCAATACACATTGGTTATTTCTTAGTAATTGACATGTAATTTGTAATTTGTAAACCTTCTTAATTCTTAACCCTTTCAAGATGTTAGAGATAGCAACGTATACTTTGTATTTGTTTTGTAAAACTACAACTTAAGGGTATGGACCTCAGCAATTAGAGTTTTTAAAGATTCCCAGTATTCACTGATGATGCAGTGCTTATTACGGCACAGTGTGATGAGAAAAACAAAAAAAAAAGGACAAATCGTGTTTTCTGTTCAATGCTCAGTAGTCATACTATCCCAGCCGCTCATGAGATTCTCAAAAAAGAGACAAAAGTGTCAGGTATTTCACATTTTCTAGCTGAAAAGTGACCAAATAAGGATTCATAAATCTCAAGCCTGTTGAAACTCATCAGATGCATAAAAGTGCAGACAACGCCATGCGCTGTATGCCTCGCTGACCAGCATAAATGCATGTCTACAGATAC
>JAJMLQ010000189.1:0-30825 GCA_030569715.1 Williopsis samutprakarnensis
CCGAGACTGATTTCTAAGTGCTGAGTGCTTCTCTATTGGGAATCTGATAGATCCTACAAAAATAATGATGATATATAACTAATGATCGAAAAGTCACAGAATTTATTAATATAATGACTATGATTCAAATTGGCAGCCTCACGTTAATCATACAAGGTGACCAGCACTAGATCCTTTTGTCTATAGTAACAGCGGTTCATTATTGTGAAAATGTTCGACCTGTGCTTTCGAATGATCATAAACTG
Organism: Williopsis samutprakarnensis; assembly: GCA_030569715.1. Lineage (NCBI taxonomy): Eukaryota > Fungi > Ascomycota > Saccharomycetes > Phaffomycetales > Wickerhamomycetaceae > Williopsis > Williopsis samutprakarnensis. The sequence continues at coordinate 246 of JAJMLQ010000189.1, forward strand.
CCATGTCCTGTAGTCCTGCAGCGAAGTTTGACCACTTTTTACACAGCTGTCATCTCTGCGTAGATTTGACCTAAGCTTCAGGCGATAACCAGCTCTCGTACTTTTGTAATCCTAAGACCAAAAGCCAGGTGAAATGTGCGGGAAGCGCATGTTACTCACTAGTCAAATAATCAACCTGCAGAGATCAAAATTAGTGACCATGGCTTGTTGATCCTGTTACATATTACAACTACTGTGATAATGAGTTATTAGCGGTGATGATACTGTCAGAACATAAAGACCTTCGAGTTATTGAGGCGTGTCCAAAGGGTCTTATGTTATGAACTATTACAAAAAGTATACACTCAACAGTAGATGTGTAATCTGATCTACTGTAGCTTGCTCAACATACCAGATCCTTCGCAGACAGATTTCAATTTGCATCAAATGAATACAGGCTTAGTCGATCTTTAGTAAATGATACAACAACTTTTTATATTCTGCTATTTGAAATCGCCTGCACAAATATTAACTAGCATATGGATTTTTCTGATGTCTTTCAACGCCTTGATTTCATATATGATACTCAGAGAACGTACCCAGTACATTGGACTCAAGCATGTTCCATCATCCATCTGGAAATATGCTAGTAACTGCTGTATGTTCATTTCAGCACTTTGAAGCTTGCAGTGCAGTCCTAATCAAACAGCTGTGTTTATAGCCGCATATGCTGTTTGTTATATATTCATGACTGAGATTATACCACTAACGCTTCTTAGAAATCATACAATGTGACATACAAAATGATGGCTCCACTTCTGGTAAATAGGTGGAAATCATAAGCTATTCAATGGCTAGTATATCGTTAGTTTTCAGTCTATTTGGACTTTGACCCGTTTAGACACTCGCTATGTTGTACACCTTTGTTGACTATGTCGTCTAATCCTGGGAAAACAGAAGTTATGAAGCGGTAAAGATTTCCTTCAATGCAAAGACGCAATCTTAAAGAGAATTGTTTGAGAAATGAACAGCATGTGATATGTATGGCAAGTGCATCTTGAACATCTTGAAATTTGCAAATTATCACACAATTCCGTGCCGAGTTACGTACCGACTTAGGTACGAGTCGAATATCTTAGACATTGGAAACTAATGGAGGGTATACAAGCCAAAATACAGACCCTCTTTTTCCTTTAGCTCCAACCAAGTTTTTCACTGTTTTATGAACTAATTATAAATGTGACTATTTAACCAACCTTTCAACTGTGGTAATATCAACATTTTATACGTTTACCATGTTCAGACTTTAGCCATTGTGGGAACAACAATTCAACCACTCAAGTTCGATGCTTTTAGAGGGGAAACATTTAGCAGCCGCAGAGAAGACACCTGGATTTGCCAACAGAAAGAAAAAACGAATTGCATATTCTGATTTCTTTTATGAAAATGACTCTTATTATGCCACCAACATCACAATTGCAAGCTTGAAGCTCTTTGTTCAATTAGATACAGGCTCAAGTGATTTATGACTATTCCAATCAAACAACCTTTATTGCTCCTCCACTGGGGTTCGAATAACTGTCTTTCATTTGATAGTTCAAGCTCTAAAGTAACTGTTTCATATGCAGAGACTGTCATTAATCGTGGAATTTATGGAATCTTTGACATGGATCACCAAGTGATTAATACTCAAGACTGCATTTTTTAGATTTGGGTATGATACCGAGACCATTGATGACTCGCTAGATGCAAAGTTCTCTGAGAATCAAGGTAGTTATCACTTATATTGTACAAATGAGTCTGCAAATATCTTCCCACACTTCTCCTGTAATGGAATTGACATCGCCATTTCAGCACAACATTTCTCAAGTTCTATGGAGTCATCAGGTAAGGTTTTATTTTACTAGTATAGTGCCTAGTTCTTCACCTACTTTGGGAGACTTTTTCTTGACAAATACATTTATTGTGCTTGATCAAGATGCTATTCAAGTACCAATGGCCCCATTTCATAAGAAAAACAATGAAATAGCTCATATCAAAGTGTTCGAGGCTATTAAAGAGCAAATTGGTTATAACAATGAATCCCATACAGGCATTACTTCTGAGGACGATCCGCTCTCATACAAGAGAATACCAAGATCATTTCAGCATTCCATGATTCTGCTTATGGCTTTACAACATTCAAGCAGTTTCTATCTACTGGCGGCTTCACAATGAGCCAGTAGTGCCAGGTCAAAGACCATTTCTGAAAGTGTATTGTCTTCTTTTAACCCAGCAGGTGTCATCGCATCCATCTTAATGGTGATAATTTAAGAGATTGAAATTCAATAGAGAGCATACTTGCTAAATATCAAATATTACACTTTCTCCACACCATTTGAACCAATTATTAGTATAATAATGAGCAATTATCAAAGGTTGTTTATATATAAAGGATTAACCACTCCGTTGTGTCACAAAACATCCAGACATATACACACACCCAGACACCTTTCCATCCGAACACCAACAGGACTGCGAAAAACGTAACTCCAAGCAAAAATTTCTAATACGTGAAAAGTTTTTTTTTTCAACCTTTCTTGAGTTTTCCAACAAACCAATCTCCCATCAACAAAATACAAATACCCCCAACTTAAACAAAAATGAAGTACATCAGAACTGATCAATCCTTGGCCATCCCAGAGGGTGTTAACGTCCAAATCAAGTCCAGACTTGTTACCGTTACTGGTCCAAGAGGTACTCTCTCCAAGAACTTGAGACACATTGATGTTACTTTCACCAAGGTTTCTAACAATGAGATTAAGATCACTGTTCACAACGGTGACAGAAAGCACGTTGCTGCTTTGAGAACTGTCAAGTCTTTGATCTCTAACTTGATCACCGGTGTCACCAAGGGTTACAAGTACAAGATGAGATATGTCTACGCGCATTTCCCAATTAACGTCAACACTATTGACAAGGATGGTGACAAGTACATTGAGATCAGAAACTTCTTGGGTGACAAGCAAGTTAGACTTGTTAAGGTTAGAGAAGGTGTTGATGTTGAGTTCTCCACCAACCAAAAGGATGAAATTGTTCTCTCTGGTAACTCTGTTGAGGATGTCTCTCAAACTTGTGCCGATGTCCAACAGATTTGTCGTGTTAGAAACAAAGATATCAGAAAGTTCCTTGATGGTATCTATGTCTCTGAAAAGGGTACCATTGTTGAGGATGACTAAAAGTCTCTCTTTATTTGTTAATGACCCCTTTTACGACTTGAATCTGCTTTTCTTCTGTTACATATATATATATATATATAGAACCACTCTTCATGGATTCCATTACAGCGTTCGACTAAATGCAGAACCCACAATGGTCCAATACGATAAGTTCTCCCCGTAATCATGAGATTTTTTCGCCACGTAGAGTTAAAAAAATCTGTAATTGGTTCAATTTGTTACTCTCTGGAAAGACTTAGTGTGTGGTGAACAGGTGTTTGCCCCATAGCAAGTTTTAACTGGGTGAAATTTCGAAGAATAAGGTCATTTCTCTTGGTGCCTCATCGAAATCAAGGGGTACTATCAACAGCGTATTGAATTCTCAATGACAAAGCCAAAAGTGCTATTCGTTGGTGATCTTGATGAAACACTTGAGGAGTACATTCGATTCAAAGAGCACTTTGAATGTATTGTAAGTTCATACGATGAGTTCAAGACGTAGCCAAGAAACTAACCGGTGTGTTTCAGCATTACAAGTTGACGACAAGAGAGCAACTAATCGATAAACTCCATTCAGAGTTTAACGATATCGTTGCTATATACGGAGCATGGCTTGGATTTCACCTTCTTGGTGGTATGAAAGGTGAATTGATTGACCATCTTCCAGACACATTGCAAGTCATTGCCATATGTTCTGTTGGACATGAACAATACGACCATGAAAAATTGGCAGCCAGAGGCATTCAGTTGTACAACACACCATCACTTGGAGCCGAAGACGTTGGTGACACTGTCCTATGGCATATCTTGGAATCCTTCAGGTTTTTCAAGAGATTTGAAACCAAGGCACATTCCACTGGCCATGTCATAGAGGCAAGAAGACAACTACAAACCAAAGGGTATAATCATTTGCAAGGTGAATTAGGCGTCGAGACAGACCAATGGTTAAAAAACGCGTTCCCATTCGGTGAATATGCTGGAGGCCAACTGGCACGTTCCCCATTCAACAGGACGTGTGGTATCATAGGCCTCGGACGTATTGGTCAGTGTATTGCGAAAAGGGTCCAAGCTCTCGGTATGAGGGTCGTCTATACGCAAAGGAACGAAAATAAAGAGAGCCCGTATACATATGAACCGGAACTGGACGAGCTGTGCAAGCAAAGCGATGTCTTGGTCATCAGTTGTCCAGGTAACGACTCAACCAGGAACCTCGTTAGTCGTGATAGGATCGACTTGTTACCCGTTGGCTGTAAAGTGATCAACGTGGGACGTGGGTTCGTCATTGACGAATCGTACGCGATAGAACGGTTACAGCAGGGTAAGATTTCGTGGATAGGCCTCGATGTCTATACACACGAACCAGAGATTGATCCAAGGCTCTTAAACAGATGCGATGTGAGCCTTACGCCGCACATGGCATCGAGCACCAAGGAGAATTTCGATGCAACGGCACGTTATGCACTTGCAAACATTTGGAGTGTTGTCGTTGATGCAGTTGAAGGACGATCCAAGGTGGTTTGAAACAGGAACAAGTTTATTGGATGGAGGAAGAAGGTGTTCCTTCCCATCTCATTGCAAGCATATAAAAGTGATGTTGAGATGTGTATGTGTCAAATGTAAACAGTGGTGTCTGGATGTTTACATAATCTGGCAAATAGGGTTAGAGTTTATCGCACTCCGGCCAATCATAGACCCCGGCGTTATCTTTAGTAAATTTTTTTTCCCAATCTTTAAACTTCATCACCACCAGAAAAAAGTTGGCTCCGACTCCCGGAATTAATTTAGCCGTTAAAGTATAGCGCACAACCCCGGACTTGTGCGCCAAACACGAAATGTTACATGTTTCGCGCGTGTCTTGAACAGCCCAACACCTTCTCTCACCCGCTATTTTTTGCCCAAGACCCGGTCGTTTCCCCGTTTTCTTCCCTGTGTACATCACTTCGAGCTCGGTTTCCCCCACGTTTAGCGGCGAACACGAATGATGCGGTTAAAACAACTCAAAAGAACCAATTGGGTAACTGCTACGTATCTACGTATGTACGTACCTGAAAACATTATGGCTTTTGTCCGGGGAAATGTTGAGCTTTTTTCCCTTGTCATTTGATGTCATCTGTTGTGCCTCTTGTGGGCCCCCCAATGTGAGACGGGAAAATTCTTGTATAAAAGGTTGGAGATAGTCCACTTGTCTTGCTTAGATAGGACCCTTTCCTAGGAGCTCTTGATTTTCTTTTTGGTGTAGTTTGCTCTGTCCATCAACAAGTTAAATTGATCTATTGAATATAATGCCAGTCACAGTCGGTATCAACGGTTTTGGCCGTATTGGACGTCTTGTCCTCAGAAACATTCTCACTGATCCAAAGAATGAGAACATCAACATGGTTGCTATCAACAACCCATCCACTGATACTGAATACGCTGCTTACCTGTTCAAGTACGATTCCACACACGGTAAGTTCCCAGGTACAGTGGAACACGATGATGAGGCTCTTATCATTAACGGTAAGAGAGTGCTGCTCTATAGAGAGACCGATCCGGTAAACATCCCATGGGGAGAGTTGGGAGTTGATTACGTTATCGAATCGACAGGTGTCTTCAAAGAGCTGGATTCTGCACAGAAGCACATTATTGGCGGTGCTAAGAAGGTTATCATCACTGCACCTTCCAAGACTGCTCCAATGTTTGTCGTTGGCGTTAACGAGAACGAGTACAAGCCAGAGATGACCATTGTATCTAACGCTTCTTGTACGACGAACTGTTTGGCTCCTTTGGTGAAAGTAATCAACGACAAGTTTGAGATCTTGGATGCGTTGATGACAACGGTTCACTCAGCCACTGCTTCTCAAAAATTGGTTGATGGTACCTCGAGAAAGGACTGGAGAGGTGGTCGTTCCGCTCCAGGTAACATCATTCCTTCTTCAACAGGTGCTGCAAAGGCTGTTGCTGCTGTTATCCCACAGCTCAAGGGCAAGATCACAGGTATCTCTCTCAGAGTTCCAACGATAAATATCTCCATTGTGGATCTTACAGTCCGTGTCAACAAGGCCACTTCATACGAGGAGATTAAACAAACTATCAAGGAAGCCTCAGAAGGTAAGCTCAAGGGAGTGTTGGGTTACACAGATGAGTTCGTTGTGAGTTCAGATTTCACAAGTGATTCAAGATCCTCCATCTTTGACGCAAAGGCTGGTTTGGAGTTGAACCCACACTTCTTCAAGTTGCTTGCTTGGTACGATAACGAGTACGGGTACTCTGCAAGAGTTGTTGATCTTCTTCAACACATCTCCCAAGTATCAGCCAACGCTTAACTTCAAGACATCTCCCAAGTATCAGCCAACGCTTAACTTCAACACCAACATATTCAGTTAGTTTTAAATCGCCAATAGCATGTATTTATGACACATTAGTGACGTTTCGTTCCAGTGAATGACCATGTAGACAATAAATAAGAAATGAGATAAATAACGGGGGTATGATAAGACACCCCAATAAATAATAAATAGTAGTGGATGCAGATAAATAAATAAATACGTCAATGCCGGGGGTTAATTGATCAGCTCATAATTCCTTCAACGACACTAGACGCAACGTTATAACGTTCACATTGCGAAAGTGCCCATTTCAAGCGTTCGTTCATAACGATAGATCCTCTGTTGCAAAGTTTGGTTCTCTCCACGCATTGCTTCAATACGAGGATACATAGCGTCTTTTGATCCATCTTGTGGTTTCTCTTCAACTGCTTCAAGCTGAACCGTAGTGTACGATCCATATAGAGCCTTGAGTTATCTAACAGTCTGTTGTAAGTCTCAACCTGAAGTTTCTCATTACCGGATTGACACTCTGTTGATCTTGTCAATTGCATAGGTTCAGAGATTGCCAAATGGTTGTTCAACATTAATTTTGAGGTTTCATTTGGATAACTCTCCAAGAATTTCCGAGCCTTTGGTAGCTGATCCTTCTTCAAAAGACAATAGACATATTTTGGGTGTAAAGAGTTATAGTCATTTGAATCTAACTCTCCAAACAGGTATTTGATATCTGTAAATGACAAATGTAAATCGATAACTTTACACAGTGCACTCTTCTCTGCACGTGTACGGAATCTTCTCTGTTTAATCAATGATTTAACAACAAGAACAGATTTACAACGTTTGATCAGTGATAAATAGGCAGAAGCACTTGGTCCAGAGATTTTTTGCAAAAGAAAAGTCTGTGATTCAGGCGGTAGAGTTGACAGAAACGAGCAGAGTGTTTCAAAAGTTGCATCTGAGAGCTTGTAATTACAACATTCCAATAACCATTCAACCTGCGGTAATTGTGATTCTGGAGATATGACTTCTTTACACTTCTTCATATCCGAATATATTCTCTTTAAACCAAGGTCTAAAAAGATATTACGAGTAGAAGCAGTCATATTTTTCAATATTTCTCCACAGAGTCCTTGATGCTTCGTAACCAGTACAAGTGATATTAATGGCGAAACACCCCAATGCGCTACATCTTGCATATAACGTCTGACGTGTTGTTTTGCCGATAACAGTTTCCCCGATTTTATCAACTTTAGTAGATATATTGATTGAAGTTCATGTTTCAATTTTGGAGAAGAGATGGATTCAAAACAGTTTTTGAAGAATTTTGGCTTAGAGTTGATGCGTCTCCATGAATCCTTGTCCAACATTCCAAAGTTTGTAGCATTCTTGAGGATCTGTAACGAAATAGTTTCATCCATAGGAGATAAAGTGGAAGATATGACCCTGTTGAAAAGTCCATCTTCTTTAATCAATCCTGTTTGGTTCATGTGTTCTAAAGCCTTTGTCTTTGAACCTTGTTCTAACAGCTTCTTTACCAGGGCTAAATCAACGTAGTCATACCCCGTGGTCCAATACTGTTGCGGTAAAACCGTAACGTCATCACAGTGTTCGATCACAGTTGCAAGTTGAATAGATCTTAGAACATCGAGAAACATTGGATGCTTGAAGTGCAAATCTCTTAGCACGCAGCCATTGTTTGTCAAAGAGGTAAAACAAAACTTGAAGAGCTTCATATCCCCTTCACATGTCTTATACAAAGACCGGCATAGATCCATAAATCCCAAGGGCAAATCGTGGTCCTTCTTCAGAGAATCAAAGATAGCTGCGTTGAACTTGTTGATCAATGAAACGTCTTGGAATCTGTTGAGAAGAACACTATGGACAAGAACACTGGCTCTGTTATAATCTCTATGAACGATGTAGTACTTGACGAGTTTAACTATGGTTCGATCATCCAGTACTTCCAACGCCTCCACAACACCACCAACACCAAAATCTTTCTCCAATACGTTATCCACATTCGTTAATGACACACGTAACGGCTCCTTGAAGTCCAACATCAGATCTAACCTCACATGAGGATCACTGCACTTCTTCATCCTGTGCCTTAGCGCCTGTGGCAGTTGACCCAGTGAAGTACGCTTGGTAACCCTCGGACCACTCGACCTCAACACTCTCTCCAAAGACTCCAAAGATGACGCCATTGGACGTGGCGGTTGATGTACCGCAGCGGCGATTGAGTTATGTGGATGTATCAAGGGAGGATTTGGCAGTGAAATTGATGCATTCAAGCTTAACTCTCCAAAATGATAGAGCTTACGCCGTGATTGTGATTTCCACTGCTTTAGAATACGAAGACCCATCACAGATCTTCTTAGCATAGCGGGAGGTATTTTCAGTATCGCCGCTGTGTTTGGACTTTGTTGTTGTTGTTGTTGTTGATGGATGACAGTTTTATGAGATTTTTGTGTAGAAGAAAATCCCCCTTTGTTCCCCGTTTGTTGAAAATGAGCGAGACATTTTTCTCTTTCTCTGTATGGCTATGGTGTCCAGGTGTATGCGGCTCCTACCGAACACGGGACGCTAGTTATGTAATATGGGTTTATCAGTGCTTTGTTCATCAAATTTAGGGTAGTATTGTTTATAGAGGTAGTGTTGAGTTTATAGGATATGCAGCATTCGAAGGTGAGAGACTCATTCGATGTTCCTTGTTTGGTAGGTTTCCCCTATCTCCAGCTTGTTTGTTGGGTGTAGTTTTAGGATTACGTTTAGTATTGATCTTGGTGCATGGAGGTTTGCATAATTGAAGGATATTCCTTTTATAACGGGTTGTAGCCTTATTAATTGTGATGGTTCAACTTTGTTACCTGTAATTGTACAGAGAGAAGAAGGTGATGCAGTTATGGCAGACATGGAGTACATGTGTACTGATTTTTTTAGACGTTTTATATACCAAGGTTGCCGTTTGATACTTGTTACAAGAACCTCATTATAGAGACATAGAATGGTGGTCTTGAATATGGTTGAATGCCTTTTAAAACTCTCAAAAACCCTAATGATGAACATACTTGAGAGTGAAATCGTGCAAGGCTACCTATATATTTTGTCAATGGGGACAAAGATTATATCTCTTTATGTCGTTTGGTGCATAGATGCCATTTTCTGTAGATCTAGCGATATCTTTAAGAATTACGAAACTCTACAACTCACTCAATTCAAAAGCAATTGAGTTTATTCTCGACACTTGAATCAGCAAACTAACATCTAAACACCATTTTTACCGGAACAGTTCCGTGTAGTGTTGCTGGATGTTTAGGCACACTCCTTTTTCAAACAAGTGCTTTTGCTCAATCCGCAACGGCCCCACGAAGCTTGAATTGACACCTTCAATAGTCCATCAATCCCTATCCAAAGCATCATATTTGAGGTATGTTGAGATTCGCGAAGACTACGGAGATCTTCCATCACCTTACTGGTTGAACGATACCCTCTTTCAGTGGATAACTCAGTTGACGGCATCAACGTGTTCTTTACAACCTACACAAGACCTTCAAACGTTCTCGTACGGCTTTCAACTAAACGAAATGGGTCCTCCGAGTCGAGAATTCTATGATATATACACTTTAAAACCAAATACGTCCCGTCATAATGGAGTAGTCTGCTTTTTAGCGGTGTATGCGGTTTAACATTACGGAGTAATCGTTCTTTTATCGGCTTTATCCCCCACCAAGTCTGACGAGCTTCGGAGATAATGTATTTAGACCCAGTCACCGCTTCTTTATGTTACTTTAAAAGCCACTGTTTTATGCAAAATGACCGTTTGTTTATTGCTTTTCTTTCTCCTCCAAAAAACACTCGTACTTTGTATATATGAAGAGGAGAAAGGCCTTCAATCATTTGTTTCACTCATATCTCCAGCCAGATCTTCAATTGATCTTGTATCACCTGGTTAGTTAGAACACTCATCAAGGCAATCTGTTTTTTTGACCTTAGGTCTTGTGCTGAAAAGTTCATACGGTTCAACTTGATACTCAGGAGATGACATCAGACAGTACGGATGTCGACCTCGAAAGGGTGTACTCTATGCAGCCTGACGAAGCAGACATTATGACCATAAACTCGCGTGCATCTAAAGCTGCTGAAGATAACGATGTTGAGGAATCTGTGGACCCATATGAAGTGAAGTTCGACGGGGTTGATGATGTTGAGAATACCAATGTCACAATGTCTACATGGCGTAAATGGTTCATCGTCATCATCATTGCTACAACATCTATATGTGTAACTATGATCTCATCGGCCTGGGCTTTAGCATCACAAAATATCATGGATGCCATGAATATCTCGAGAGAAGTGTCTGTTTTGGGTATATCGATGTACATCTGGGGACTTGGTGTTGGTCCTCTGTTTCTATCCCCAATCAGTGAGTTTTATGGGAGAAAGATAACCTTTGTATTTGGATTATCGTTGTGTACATGTTTTGAGTTTCTAACAGAGTTCTCACCAAACTATGGAGGCATGCTATTTGGAAGGTTCATGTCAGGATTTTTTGGTAGTTGTTTCTTATCTATTGCTGGTGGTACCATCACTGACATATTCAAGAAACATGAGATTGGTGTACCTATGTGCATCTACTCATTAGCACCATTTATGGGGCCTTCCTTAGGACCTCTGGTCTCTGGGTTTGTCAATGCACATATCCATTGGAGATGGACATTCCATATCCTTACAATATTTAGTGGTGTTATGCTTATGTTTGTCATCTTTTGTCTACCGGAGACCTATGTTCCAATCTTGTTGGTTCGTAAGGCTAAGAGAATCCGCACAACAACAGGCGATGATAAGTACTACGCACCCTTGGAGAAATTCAGGAAACATTCTTTGATCGTCACATGTCTCCATGCACCAAAGAGACCTCTATTGCTCTTATTAAGAGATCCAATGATGGCAGTACTGTGCTCTTACACCGGGCTGGCATTGGGGATTGTCTATCTGTTTTTTGTCGCATTCCCATACATATTCCGTACAGTCTACGGGTTTGGTATATGGCAACAAGGCTTAACGTTCATGGGGATGTTGATTGGAATGTTAATTGGTGGATCATTTGCCCCATACTTCCAGAAAGTGTACAACAACAGGGTTAAATCCCATAACGGTGAGGACATACCAGAGTTCAGGTTCTATCCTCTGATGTGCGGTGTTCTTGTCGTTCCCATGGGATTGTTCATCATAGCGTGGACCAGCTACTCAGATCTACCTTGGATTGCACCAATAATCGGCTCAGGGGTATTCGGTGCAGGTGTTGCATTATCATTCCAAGGAGTCTTTGCCTACACCGGTGATGCCTACAGGTTGTACGCTGCGAGCGCACTTGCAGGCAATTCTCTTGTTAGAAGTACCGCTAGTGGTATCTTCCCATTGTTTGGAGTCCAGATGATGGAAGGCCTAGGTGTCCACTGGGGTGTATCACTACTTGCATTCGTAGCTATTGCCATGATTCCAGCACCTTTCTATTTTTATAGAGACGGTGCAAAGCTTCGAGCACGCAGTCCGTATGCGTGGAACACAGATTAGAGTTTGATGTATATCTCCATTACGTAATACTTACATAACTGACTGCATATATGATTACATAATCATCAACCCACTTTTTTTCTGCTTTCCTTTCAAATGTATAGAGTTTTCAATTCCAACCAATCACAGCGAGACATTTAGCTATTTTTTTTTTCCAGCCAAACTGGAATTTTTTTTTCATGCGCAGCTATTTGGCAGTTGTTTGGCAGCCTTTTTGTGGATTTTTGCCTCAAGTTCTCTCTCGTTGGCAAGCCAGAAGGGCAAAACAGAAAAATGCACACGGCACCCAGACGGAGGGGCCCGCCTACAACTTCACGGGCTGGACAGAAAACATTCACAACAGCGCACAGGCAGAGGGAGCGCACAGGCAGAGGAAGCGCACACGTTAAAAAAAAATTACTTAGCGTAGGCAGAAAAGGTCTAAAAATTTTAGACAGAAGGAATAAGTCCGTAGGCTGAGAAGGACAAATAAAAACCACGATAATTCATGAGGAAACAAGGCAGAAAAAAAAACATCACTGAATGGACCCACTTTTTTTTCCTTCCCTTTTCCCTTCTCTTGTTAATACTTTCCCCTTCTTTTGCTTATAACACCACCCGAAACATAAGATCACCAGTGTTTACAATGTTGTCCAGATTTGCCTTGAGAGTACCAGTTGCTCGTGCTGCTTCTTCTGTTGCCTTGCCAACTTCCCGTATCGTTGCCGCCAACGCTTTCAAGGTCAACGGTATTAGAAACTACTCTGCTCACCACGAGGAGACCTTTGAAGAGTTCACTGCCAGATTTGAGAAGGAGTTTGAACAGGCCTACGATTTGTTCGAGGTGCAACGTATCTTGAACAATGCCTTCTCATACGATTTGGTTCCATCTCCAACTGTGATTGAACAAGCCTTGAGAGCTGCCAGAAGAGTTAACGACTATGCTACTGCTGTTAGAGTCTTTGAAGGTTTGAAATACAAGGTTGAGACCATCGAGCAGTACAACGCTTACTTGGAGGAGTTGAAGGATGTTAGAGAGGAGTTGGGTCTTACTTTGAAGGAGGACATGTTCCCAGAGTTGGCCAACGAGAAGCACGTTAACTAAGATGTGTATAACTTTCCAGCTTGAAGAGTTGTGTACAGCAGAGAGATAGAGAGAAGGGGGAAATCATATTCGGAGTTTAAGTTTATGAGCTTTGTGGTGTTTATATCTATATATCTATCAGATGATTGTTAATTGAAGAGGAAAAAATGAACAAGGATCACTTTTGATCATTACTCCCATACAGCACAGAAGTTCCATATGATATGGGTTTCATACAGGATGAAAAGGGACAAAGTGTACGACTCCTTGAGATTTTTGATCGTTTTTATCAGTCATATTGGAAAAAAAGGGAAAAAATGCATTTTCATATACTATTTCTCCTTGTCTTTGATTGTCTAGATATATTACTAGTGATTCATCACCATCGCACTGTGCATATCCTTATTCGCACGATTCTTTTATTTCACTTGTCTCCACTTCTATGTCTTTTTTACATTCAACGATTCTTTATAAACAGATAACAATTCAGATTATATTTATTATACAACCAATTGTAATTGTAATTATATGCATCAAGGACTTCCCCTCCTCCTTTTTATTACATCCGTATCTAATCGCTGTAGTTCCCATCTTCTTCCTCTTCATCATCTTCGATAAACCCATCATCCGTCGTGGTTGTTTTAGCAGTCTTCGAGCTATTGCTTCTCCCGGCAGAATGTACTCTGTCTTCATCATCGTATTCATCATCGTATTCTTCATCGTCGTCACCTCCACTACGATGGCCCTCATTAACAGCCTCTGCAGCATCAAACCAGTCAGTATACACATCCACAGGTTTACTCAGAGCATTTATAGGAGTTTGGAACTTCTGGCCACAGATCTTACAGTACAAGAACCCCAAATTATTCTTCTTGTCCAGTGTACATATGATCGACTTCTCATGATTACAGAACAGACAGTTGAACTGCGTATCAAGCTTCTGAACAACTTTTTTCACCGGTTTGGCGGACGATTTCTTTCTACCCTACAGCCAACACATTAGTATATCATCAGAGCTTCTATCAGATCCATTTTGTACTAACCATTTATCTCAAATTATTGAAGAGTTATCACCAGATCTTGTTTACATAACAAGAGAAGTTGTTCTTCACCTTTGTGTCTCGAATTTGTATCAACGAGAGGACTTCAGAAACAGGGTAATACTTCCAGTCGCGGTGTGTCCCTTTTCGGACAACGAGGCTGGATTAAAAAAAATTTAGAAGCTCATCGCAGAGTGAAAACTTTCCCACGTACGAGACATAATACATACAATCAATACTTATTTGTACAATCTTTTGACGGACGATGGTTAAGAAGGTTAAGAGTGGTAAAGTTGTCAAGAGTGGTCCTAAGAAGACGTCCACTAAGCCAAAAGGTAAAGTGGTCAAGGCTTTGACGGTTGTGGATGCTGGTGATGCCGTTGAAGAGGAGTCCAATGCTGGTACTGCTGTTGCAAAGGCCAAGAAAGGATCCTCTGGTGGTGTTGTTTCCAAAGATCTCATTGAAAAGGCTTTGGATCAGTTGAAATTGTTTATTGACCGTTCTGCAAACGATTCAAAGGATTCGGAAAAGCATCAGTTGTTTGAAGACGAGCTCATATCTGAGATTCAACTGCAATTGACCAAGCCTTCATTGTGGAGTTCTAAGGTTGAGTTGAAACCTCGTGTTGTCCCATTGGATAGAAAAGTCACTGTGCAACCGAAAATTGCACTTTTCGTACGTGATGATTTGATCGACAAGGCACTCTTGGAGAAAATTGAACAGAGCGAGTTGAACAATTCAATCTCACAGATTATCACTGGTCAAGAGTTGAAAACTACATATAAACCTTTTGAGAAGCGTCGTCAATTAGTACAACAGTTTGACGTTTTCATTGCGGATGATGCATTGGTTACAACGTTACCAAAGTTGTTGGGCAAAGTTTTCTACGACTCAAACAACAAAGTTCCAGTTCCTATCAAGGTTGGAAAGAATGCATTTAGCATTGAAAGAGTGCAAAGGGAAGTTTCTAAAATCGTTAGTGGTATCCTCTATAGATTGCCAAGAAGTGATAACTTGGTGATCAAATTGGGATCTTTGGAAAACGTCAACTCTGATATTGTTTCTCAAGTTATCGAAAACTTTGCCTCAAAATCCCTCAGAGGTATTTTCATCAAGAGTAACACTTCTCCAGCTTTACCATTGTACGAATCGGAACTCGCATTCTCAAAGGATGATTTGCCAACAGTTGATGCTACAGTTGTCGAAACTAAACCTCACGATAATGTCTTGGAGATTCAGGGTGAACAAGTCAAGTTGAGTTCCTTTGAGCGTGCATTGGTTGAATTGGCTCACGACGATCAAGTTCCACAGCTGTTAGCTTCAAAGATTAAGAAGGCAAAGAAGGCAAAGAAAGAATCTGCAAAGAAGGCAAAGAAGGAGTCGGTAAAGAAGGAGTCTGTAAAGGCTAAGATTGACTCAAAGAAACCACTAGGTGCAAACACGGACAAGAGTAAAGTTGTGAAGAAGAGTGTTAAGACCAAATCCAAGAAATGAACGTCGACATCTTTCAAATTTAATAAGCTGGAATGGTGTATTAGGTAGATGCCAGTTATGATTATTATATAACGCAATAGAACATTTCCCAAAACAGCGATTCATCGGCCTTCTGCAGAACTTTTGGCCACCGTGTGAGATGAGATAAAGCTGTACTATAAATTGAACACCAACACGCACATTGGCCAGAAAACCCTCAGCTCTCATCATCTGGTCCTTCAAACGCAATATACGTACATACGTCGACTGAACGATGTATACTCTTCGATCCTGTTAAAAACGTTCTGGTGTATACACCACCCGGCTGAGCTTTATCATTGCCATCCACCTATTGTAGCTTGCGGCCTTTATACATGTTCGCCCTTCTCCTTGAGGAAACAGATTTTGGTCTGCCCTTATGTAGAGTCGACAGCCGATGCATATGGCTTGGTGTAGAGAGCAGTAGACTCCACCGGGAAGGTGCCGAAGGTCAAACGGTACACACCGATTCCAGTGGATCAGATTGGTAACAGAGTTACGTATGTAGTGAGCATGTACCAGTATGTGTACCCCGATATCATAGGAAACGACAATACTTTGATGGTGGATGAAAGGTCCGTCTGGGCCTTCCGAGCCACGGCATTATGGCCCCATGGTCCCATGGTGCATATAGTTCAAACTACGTATCTAACCATGGTGAGAACATACGATCAGAATAACTGGATGGTGAACAGTGAAACAGACAAGTACGTATGTTTTCGGTTCAAGTGATTCTCCACCGGCTCGAATTATGTATGTGCTCGACGATGTACGTAGCGTAATCATGCAAACCACATCTAGAACACAAGGAAGTGCACAGTGTACATACACCATCGACCTAATTCTTCCAAGGTGGGCCGCTTACACCCGCTGGCTGTAATACGGATTTTGGCCACGAACCTGATCTCTTACAAATCAACTCATTCGATCAACTACCACGGAGGACGAATTGTGCAATATCTTGCAAGCTGCTATTGCAGGCGCTTTTAAATACGTTTTTTCCTTCTGCCCATGGACGTATGTTGGGGGCTTCCATTCTATATTCCTGGTCAAAAAAGCCAAAAAAACGTAAACGGTGCAAGGAAGAAAGTCAGGCGAGTGCGCCTATGTAATGAAGCAGTTGACATCGAAATCAAATGTACACACACGTACATAGCTTCATGCGTACATACATAACAGGTTCCAGCATCCAAGTCTTAAAGTTTGGCAAGTTGGAATATTGATAATGTCAAATCACGGTGTACTGACGAGTGTACAACAAGTTTAGAGAATTTGATCGGGCATCCAAATCTACATAGTGCATAACGAAAGAGACCTATTCCTCTTCCGACACACAGTGTCGACATCGTGCAACATGGAACATGTTTTTGAAACATGAGCTGCCAACGTAGTACGTTCACTTTTAGTTGTAGTCCGGATACAGTCGATTGTTCTTCGTAATAATGTCGGGAATATATCTAATCCCGAAGAACAGCGAGTTTCTGGCGCACTGCTGCGCAATCATAGAAGATCATCGATCACAATGTGAATTGTCATTGAGGTGAAAACCCCCTTCCATTCTTTTGTCGTTTGTCCTTCGAATTCATGGTCATCATCCAAGCATGTCTACGCACGTTAATTCTCAGAAATCTCTGGAATAAGATTCGGCGAGGCGAACCAACATGTCTGAATGAAATCTGGTTCTTCATGCATAAGATGGAAGATACCATTATAAAAGGTTGAACCAACATTCAAGACGTAACACTCTACGCACATATTCACGTACATGCACTTTCTAGAAGGACCTAATCATGGTTCAAGCTTTTGACTCATGGATCGGCCAACACTGAGTGTACATAAAAGGCCTTCCCGATGTCCCAAAGATAAGTCGCACAAGTAAAAGTCCTCGGTCCTAAGCCTTGAATTCCAGCATGCATATACATGAACGTTCCTTCCCCAGTGTTGGTCATGCGGTATGCTAACCTGTCCAAATGCGCCCACCAAACAATTATCTTTCTTAGAATTTGCTAACTGATGCCGACTGAACTGTGTGAGTTATCCATAATAAATGAATGACTAGGGGCTGGAATCTTGTCTGTTTCAAATCCCTTCTGAGTAGGTGTGTATGTTTACTAGACAAAGTATACTGGTAACTTCTATAGGACTGCATATATACTTACAGCTAGATGCAACGTTACACACTTCTAAACTTTTTTAGTCATTGGAAGTTTTTGAGACATTTCCAACCGTTGATTTTGGCCCTTTGTCGTCGAAGCGAATGATTCAGCAGATTTGGATAGGTCCACTGCCCAATTTCCAGCTAAAATAATGAGAGGTGTGTATAGCTAGATGTGTATTTAGTACTAGGAGCAAGAGAACAAAACTGCTTGGTTAAATGGTTCTAATTACATTCTTGCTGAGAGTATCAGAGTGGGGAGCAGGACCGAGAGTTTCAGACAGCTATTCTAAAATTATACAATAATGGTGAATCACATTCTCGATGGTCTTCAAGCTACAGTTGAAAGGAAGCGGCGTTGCGTAAGAATTTATGATAATCAGTATCTCTTTGTTGCTGAACTGTGATACATTGCTACACCTTGTTGAATTTATGAACTTCACAATTGCGTCTATCAAATTTCAATAGCAACTATACAAATAAAAGATGAAGTGAGAATTCTGTTCACGTATAGCATTTGTCCAATGTCCAATTCTTTGTAGAAAATGTCTCAACTCTTAAACATGTGTGTCTTTTGTCCACAACTAGTATCGAGTGTCCAGACTCCAGATTTCACACTGAGAATTATAGAACTTACGACGGGGTTTTCATGTTAAACGCCCGATCTCCCCAATTATGGTCAAAATGTTGCGGTAAAACATGGGCGGCTTCTTTTAAACAAGCCGTGCTATGAATGTCTGTCTTTTCCCCATTGTCAAATAATAAGTATGTATGAAAGGACAAACCGAAGTAGTCAGCGATCCGAGGAAAGACCCAGAACTTAATAGTAATCAATGCTTGTTAAAACCATAGGCACTGAGAAATCTTACAAATATCTGCGATGAATACAAATCCAAATCCTTTGACCGATCAAAATACAGATGGTCAAAAAGTTAGCACACTAGCCTTAGTCAAAGAAAACTTCTCGGATGTCGGAATAACTAACTCTTGGGTTGATTAAAGACCACACCTACATACATAGGTACTACTTGATCAACCCTATACGCATATAACACACATGACTCATGTTTAAACCAGCATTCATCGCCACGACTTTCACGCTCTATCGCACAGCGGATTATACACGAGTACTTTGGTGTTAATTTCTTCTTTTCTCTGCCACGTTCTATTGACTTGCTTTCGACAATGCCGACAAGATAATTTGAGTTTGTTATAGGTATCGCTTTGTTCACATGAAATACCTCTTCTATTATTCACCTTTCTTTGTTTCCTTCTCTAATGTGTCAAGTAACCCACAACTGATCTTTGTTCATAGACCAGTAAGAAAGCTCGATACGACAAAAAGTCTCACCCCGTATCCACCGTTTATAAGACTGTTCACACTTCCCAAAAGAGTCCATCTGCCCAGTTGAAATAAACTTTTGTCCACAGCAAAGTCATAGATTATTGTGCGCTAGTGTACATGTCTCTTCTATTTCATAAGGGAAAACTGCTCAAATCTGGGACAATTAGTTGAAATATGTTCATTTCTCGCTTGGCTTGCGCATTTTTTGAAGGACCTCTGAAGAAAGTAAAAACCTAAAAATCGTTTTAGTTGAAGAAAGCTAAGAAGGAGATTGATTGTGAGTATTCTGTATTTGCGAGTCTATAACGAAGCCTTTATCATATAGAGGAGGGCATCATCAAAAACTAACCATTGAGATATACCATGAATCAAACACTTTATCAGGGATTGGAGCTGATGCTTCTTGTCTGCGACCTTGAGGCACCAGGGTTAATAGAATAGATCATTTCTTCAGCAACAAGTATTCAAAATGACTGGAATTCAAAGGCTGTTCTGACAGTAGTTGTTTCATTGGAATAATCAATGAAAGTCGTGTATGAGGTTGAAAGAAAGCTTCATGTTTTCAAAGGCTTTTCAAAAGTCAGGTATCATTCCAAATTCTAATCAATTTAGATTGGGAATTCCATAAACTACGATGGTTGAGGAATAAAAGATATAAAAAGAAAGATTAGGGCTGTCTCAGTAATCAGTTAGCAGTTGCACACTTCTGGAATGGTTTGTTGTGTTGACCCCTGAGAGAAGTTTAAAGTTCTCTACACAGACACTTGAGATATCGAAGCTGATCAGGGCAGAACTAATTTTTTACAGAAATTCATAGTATTAAAGACTTGGAGGTCTATACACAGTGTCTAGATTATATATCAAGGCCAAAGTGCCGAGACACCAACGATCTCAAAGAGAGAAACTACCAAACTTCACCTGGCTCAAAAGTTTGAAATGAAAGTTACCGGCACAACCAAATTGTGCGGAGAATACATTGGTTATAGTAGCATTGCACACCTGTAGCTATACAGCCAGTCCTCTCCAACCATGCATCTAGTCTGAGTAAGTATTACACATTCATCTGTCTAGTGGTTTCAGATGTGGTCCCTTTATCTTTTTATTGCCGAATGCTGTCGTGGCAGATTTGATCGGTAAATGAGAAATGCGTATAAAGCTTGCATGTGAAAACCATCACTATCACGTGGATAGTTTGGGATAGAAGCTGTTTCAAGCAATCTTTCCAGAGTACAAGGGGCCAAACTCTTAGGTGTTATTGGGCTTATTTATGTGTGTGATGGGATTTCGGAGAATATGCTGTTCACCTTCCTTGCCTGTTTAGACATGCAAAAGTTTCTACTGTGTACATATCTTTTGGCCTAGAAGTAGTCAACCGAAGCCAAATACGGCAAGGTTGCAAGGATTTCGATGAGCTGGTATCTGTGCGATCTTGTTGAGATTGTATATGTTTGATGGATATTTTGCGCTATACATTCAAGTCTTTGTTGAAATTTGTCAATACTTTTGCTTCAAATGTAGCGGAACGTTTCACCAGAACCACCTCTAAGATAGAAACTGTGTAATACTCAGCGTATTGGAAGCGATGTCTTGGATTTAGATCACACTTCGACTGTTGAAGATAACATCCGATCCGAGAATTGAGCTATAGGTGTAAGCCCTTTCGAGCGTATTGGGGACTAGCATCAAATTATGCGGTGCAAAAGCCCACAATATACACTTATTTCAATACAGAAGGACGGTGCATTTCATGTGTAGCAACCATGCATAGCTTTCTTGCATATCAAGGTGCCCGTTAATTCGAAGACTTATACGTCCTTAGCGTCCATATAAGGTATTCCAATGTAGAGTAAGTTCAGAACTGAACGGTTTCGGTTCGCCAACTTGATGATCATGAACTTGCCAGTTGAACGCTCTTCCTGTTAACACCTAATGTCACAATGGTTATATAGAACTACTGAGAAGACCCTTGGAACTCTTTGTGGGGGACATCAGTTCAATTGGAAACAGCGTAGTACCTTGTTTTGATTTGAAAATTGATTTGCCCGCCCATTACACGGTAAAGATTTCGAATAAGAGTATCCCATGCATTTGAATAGGTCTCTCATACATGCATGTATATCATCCCTCTTGGATGTCATCATTTTCTGGGTGAAAAACGCCATTGTATCTTTGGCCGTTCCCTAGGGGATAATACAGCAAACTGTGCACAATGTTTCATAGACGAAGCCTCTTACAATTAGCAGTGACTGTAAGAAATAAAGCTTCGTACATATGTTGGATTTATTTCGAAAACTTAATAATACTGCTGATACATATGGACAAGCCCACCAGCTAATTATACAAGTTACATTTGGCATAAGTATTCACGTATGTCTATATTGGCAGCTTGGGATTCACCGCCCAGCATGCCATAAATGGTTCTAATTGTGGTCATAGCTTGGAAGGAGGGGATAAGCTGTAGAGATTCTCATCTTGTATAGGAACAAGGGTGTAAGTGGTACAGTTTTGAGCTTACTGTAAACACACGCATATATTAGTTCATTCAAAAGCAGCTGATTTGAAAGTGCTGGAAAATTCAGAATTGTCTCAGAGTCTAAAATGTATATCCATGCAAAGGCACTCAATATTCATAGATGAAGTCTTTATATAATGCTGAGTAACTAGTGCACACAAAATAATAAAAACTACCGATCACCATTGTAATACAACAACTATTATTTCAGTTTCATAATACTCTAGTTCGGTCTCACCGGTATTTTCTGGCGTTGCGTACTTATTTAGGCATTACGTGGCGTATAATCACTGATTTGAACAGAAGTTCCGTCCTGAAGGACCGATTGAATGCATTTATATTATATGGGATACATACAATGATGGGTGTTTATCTTCAAGTACGAGGTACGCTGTAATGCTGTATAACCTTTGCTTGATCGTGAACTGTACAGACCACTGGGTCAAAACAAACTCATTAACATGTTTGCTCATTTGTCCCATTTTCATAGCTTTTGATATTTTGTGTCTTCTTTTTCTTTCGGACAAGTAAGGAAAATTACGAATTTGGAGACAAAAGAGACAAAAATCAAGACTACATCACGGAATATGCATGGTACTGTGATGCGAGGCGAAGTACTGCCATGTATGGCTGAGTGGTTCCATATCTCAAATATGGACAACTCGCAACTGTTGTGTCTGTCCCAGGGCCGCGTTACGCCATTTTCCCTGAGTACTTTTTTTCTTGTTGTTTTTATATATCCAGAAACCTAGCGTTTTTCCTGTTTCTAACTCTTCAGAGCCTTGAAAAGTTCTCTCCTGTTATTTTAACAGATCCTTTCGTCGTCATCATACACGCTTGTCGTACATATATATCTGTATATATATACAGCTCGCTGCCACAGTTCGCTTTCTCAGTTGAGTCTTTTTTCCGTTCCAAACGGTGTCGTCCAGTAAGTACGTCCAAGATACAATAGACTCTCTGTCTCATAACATTATTACTCACCAGCGTGGTTAAAAAGCTCAACCGCTGTGTTACATACACCATTGTATCTGTTCCTCATTGTGCTTGAGAAGGTTGATGAAAGTGCAAAGCAAGTAATACCCGCCATGGTTTACAAAGACGAAAAGCTCAAAGAGTACAACGATCGTGAAGAGCGATTTAGGTTGGCTGTTGAAGAAGCAAAGACCAACAGATCTGCTTCGATAAACTCTCTAGCAACAAAGTTCAAAGTGAGCCGTACAACGCTGAGCCGGCGAATCCATGGTTTCAAAAACACGAGAACCTCTCATGAGAAGCAGCAGAAGTTCACCAATGAGGAAGAGATTATCATTGTGTCCCAGATCCAGACGATGTTGAGAGATCAACAGCGTATTCCTCAGAAGAAGCAGATCCTGAGGATATGTGAACAGCTATTGGAGCAAAAGTTCAAAAATGTTGAGATGAGTGATTCGGTAAGAGATCAGTGTTTGAAAGTTGGTAAGAATTGGATTGATAGATTTTTGGAGCGTCACAATGCTGACCTGATGATAAATAGCCAAATAACTCTGGCAGAATACTACAAGAACGAGTTCATGGAGAGAAAGAGAATGAGATCTGATAGGGTGTTCATGAGAGCTCCTGGTGACAATGAGTTGATCCAACCTGATGATCCGATATCTCATCAGCCTCAAGGTTCCATACCAATGCAACAACAGTCTCATTTTCACCAGCAACAGCAACAGCAACAACAAATTGGACCTGGTGGCTCCTCTTTGACATCTAGTTCCAACCCTGATCAATTTGGGTACTCTGAGCCGTATCCACAACCACCACCTCCCCATTTGGAATGGCCTTTACAGAAGGGATACAAGGAGAAGACTTTTAATCCGTACTATACATCAGTGTCACAACCTCAGATTCCATTACAGGTTCCTATAGCACCGCTACCGCAGTTTGGTCAAGGGTCTCTATCTCAGCAACAACAACAGCAGCAGCAGCAGCAACAGCAACAACAACAGCAGCAGCAGCAGCAACAGCAACAACAACAGCAGCAGCAGCAACAGCAACAACAACAACAACAACAGCAAGAACAACAAGAACAACAACCACAACAACAACCACAACAGCAGCACCATACCTCAGTGTCCAGCTCATTATCACATTTTTCATTCCCTTCACATAATTCGATAACCACTTCTAACTCCAACTCAGGTTCTATAGACCAAGGTATCAACAGTGATCCACTTGATTCATGTATCTCCCAAGGGAGAGTGCAATATGATCTTGCCAGGGCTCTTGTGAATAAAGAACTTCAAAAAGCAGAGATAGATAGATCTCTTATATCCAGAGTTGTTAATAGTGCTCTTATCCAGGCTGAGAGAGACCTCGTTGACGTGAACAGTGGAACTCATAGTGTCACTGTGGCTCAACACGGTTCAGTACCTCAATACGTTCACCATTCGTCATCTCAGACGCAGATGCTGCCACCATCGTCATCAATAAGTGCACAGGCTTCTCAAAGCCATACACAAGCACAACCACAGTCTCAAGAACAACCACAGTTTCAACCACAGTCTGAGGCACAAAGTCAAGCTCAGTCACAAGTTCAATCTCATTCACAACAACATCATCAGCAGCAACAGCCACAACAAGGTGTGCAGGCATCACCTCAGAGTCAACAGGATCAGCTACCACGGCAATCACAACAGTCTCAATCTCAATACATCCAACCAACTAGCTCTAGTGGTTATCTACCGCATGGTATTGCAGTACAACAACAACAGCCAAGTGGACCTTCAAGTACAGCTCCAAATGGTGGAGCCTACAACATATCTCTTTACTAATAATGATCCTAAGAATGCTAAATTCTTCCTGGCTTTGAGATAGTTTTCTTCTTAGAAGAAATGGCCTATCGTTGCATTGATGTTATCAACCATTGTATAGTATTGTATACTATATTCTTTGCTGGCAAGTTACAACTATACAACTAGTCTCTCTCTCTATATGTTGTCACTCACTTAGTGTTTTCCCTTTTCCAGCATATCTAATGTGTTAGTATGGTTAATGTTAATGTTAATGTATTATAATTGAGCCCCGTGCTATATAACGTCACACTGTAGATGTCTAAGTTTATCAATCGTCATCTAAATCATCAAATACGCTTCTTGGTGGTAGACTAGTCCTAAAGCTCTGAATTGCCTTGCCGATGAGGTGATCATCCTCAACGTTGATGGCTTCAAGAACGATCTTGGGACCATCAGGGCTATCGTTAAGCACTATCTCGCGCCGTAATTGGTCAATTAGCTTCTCCTTTGAGCCATCCATCGCAGACGGAACGTACTTTGTGGAGTCGTGTTCCTGTTCTAATACTTTCCGTAGTTCCTCGTTATTCTTCAAGAACAACTCATGGATATCCTCGTGGGTATATATCTGTAGTTTGTTAGGCTCCTCCTCGGTGGCATCGTAATTGAAGTCCACTGGAGGCGACGCAGGTGGTGATATGAGGAACATTCGTGAGTCTGAAGGAAGCTCCAGGTAGTTATTCCCCAAGTTATTGGAAAAATCGTTTATAGCATATCCACACGCAAATCCTTCTGTTTGTCCCAGTGCCTTGAGCTTATCAATCAACAGGGCACTACTCTCCCTGGATTGGAATATCAACAGTATCCTCTTGAGCGACTTCAGTACGATGAACTGAACGGATTCGGTCTGTGCTAACGTCGAAACAAGCACATTGTGTATGTTTGCTATGAACGCGTCGTCATTGAGCTGCTCAACACTGACGCCTGTGATGATCAGCGTATTGGAAACCATCTGATGACGGGCGTGTAGCGTGGGGGGAGTCACGTTGTAGTCAAGCTATTATAGCCACTTCAGACCTGTAAAGTACATTCACCAGTTTTTCTGTATCCATGGCAACAACAACAACCAAACAAGGATACCCGGTGATGTGGTGTGGTGTGGTGTCCGGATGTGTATAGATAACCCGATGTCCATAATGTCCAGGTGTTGATGTCCAGGTGGGGATCACGTGATAAGACGCTTCGATGACCACCACCGTCCCCTGATGGCCAGCGTTGTCCCCGGGCACCTCAGTCCGTATATATAAAGACGCCATAATCTCTTGTGGTTTTTCCGTTGCGAATTTCCTTCACATCTTTCCCTTTCCTCCCTTTATAGCAACCATCAATTGGAAATCAATTGGAATCAAATAGCTAAGAACAATGCCAAAACTTATCCTTGTGCGTCACGGTCAATCTGAGTGGAACGAGAAGAACCTTTTCACCGGTTGGGTCGATGTTAAGCTCTCTGCAAAGGGTGAAGAGGAGGCCAAGCGTGCCGGTGTGTTGTTGAAGGAGTCTGGATTGAAGCCAGATGTTCTGTTCACCTCCAGATTGACCAGAGCCATCCACACTGCCAACCTTGCGCTTGAAGAGGCTGGTTTCGCCTACATTGATGTTCACCGTTCATGGAGATTGAATGAGCGTCATTACGGTGCCTTGCAAGGTAAGGACAAGGCTGAGACTTTGGCCACTTATGGTGAGGTTCAGTTCAAGACATGGAGACGTTCTTTCGACGTTCCACCTCCAGTGATTGACCCAAAGTCCGAGTTTGCTCAAACTGACGATGCTCGTTACAAGGATGTTGATCCAAACGTGTTGCCACAGACCGAGTCCTTGAAGCTTGTCATTGACAGAATGTTGCCATACTGGCAAGATACCATTGCCAAGGAGCTCTTGGATGGTAAGACCGTCATCATTGCTGCTCACGGTAACTCCCTCAGAGCCCTTGTCAAGTACTTGGACAACATCTCTGA
The DNA here is from genome assembly GCA_030569715.1 of Williopsis samutprakarnensis. Lineage (NCBI taxonomy): Eukaryota > Fungi > Ascomycota > Saccharomycetes > Phaffomycetales > Wickerhamomycetaceae > Williopsis > Williopsis samutprakarnensis. The sequence continues at coordinate 26,709 of JAJMLQ010000189.1, forward strand.
CGATGATATTGCCGGTTTGAACATTCCAACTGGTATCCCATTGGTTTACGAATTGGATGAGAAGCTCAAGCCAACAAAGCCATCCTACTACTTGGACCCAGAAGCTGCTGCTGCCGGTGCTGCTGCCGTTGCTGCTCAAGGTAAGAAGTAGATCTCTTCAATTCGGATAATATACGAACAAAACTTGTTGATAAATCGACACCTTGTAGTTGTGTGTGGTACTGTTCGAATCTCCTGAATCTGAAGAATCTTAATACGCTGGACTTCCCTCATATCTCGTAAACTCACCTTTCAATTGAAGAGTAATCCCACTGATATCATTGGACCATGCTGGAAAACATCCAAACACCCATACTTAAGAAAATACCCACATATAACCGCACGCGCTGGAGTGGCCACGGCCTCGAAGTTTGATCTTTCCGAGGAAGCCATTTTCGATCTTTGTAGAAGCGAAGAGCCATAATCAGCAGCTTGTGAGATGGAACGAGAAGACAGTGTACGTATATGCTTATGAGGACATGGATGATTCAAATGTTAACAAAAAAAATCGGGGCGATATAGGCCGTTGAAAGGGTAGGATCAACGTTTAAAGACAAGCCTAGCGAAGATGAAAAAGCTTTGCTTGAGAGACAACGGGTTCTCTACGAGCAACAGCTCAAGTATATGGAGAAGCTGATCTCTTCAAATCGTACGAGAGGGTGTGAGGTTGTCAACGTTGTCGTTGAAGGCACAGAGCACCTCAGAGATGATTTCATTGCTCGCCATATTCAACCTCTAATCCAGGCCAAGAACCTGGAGTCGTTGATGCTTGGAGTGAATGCCATGAGCGATACGTTGAGATCGTCAGGTGCCATCAAGGACCTGGCAGTCTGTATCAACTCCTCGAGCCCGAACCGTGGTGTGCTTCAGATACAGCCCAAGCTGAAGCTGATTCCAGTGAATAAGTTCATGGCGAAAACAGGTACCAACGTTGGTAACGGTGAAGGTGACGGTTATATGACGTTCCAATGGAGAAACATCTTTGGAGGTGGAGAGAACTTCACCGTGGATGCGACGACAGGCACACGGACGAGGTCGTCATACCTGGTGAATTACAACACGCCTTTCAACGAATCATTGACATGGAGATGGGACACATCAGCCTACGCAACAAGCAGGAACATTGACTGGTCATCTCATGAACAAGTGCTTAAAGGTTTGAAGACGAAAGTCTCGCGTGATATCAATGGTGTTTCACAAGAGTGGAGCGTTCAGTCTGTGATACGTTCTGTTAAACCGTACTCACTAACACCTTCAAAGACGATATTGGCACATGCTGGTGACGATCTCAAGATCTCACTGGGCTACGACATTAGCGTTGATACGAGAGATGATACAGTGCTTCCAAGCATAGGTTGGAGGCTCGGTTTACAGAATGAAATAGCAGGATTGTCCAAATTTTCAACTTCACATTTCCTCAAGCAAACCTTTGAGGCCAACTGGGCAGCCAATGCCAACAGCAACATCCTTAGCTGCTCTCTAAGAGGTGGTTGGCTATACACACAGGACGACTACTCGCACGTGATGGATCGATTTTACCTGGGAGGGCCAAATGACGTGAGATCTTTCTTCTACAATGGGCTGGGTGCTAGAGATCAAGGCGATTCTTTGGGAGGTGATGCCTTTATTAGCGGCGGAGTGAGCGTCTTTACAAGATTCCCCTTTATAAGGGAATCCAGTGGGCTCAAGTTTCATTCCTTCGTGAACTTTGGCTCCTTGGTTCCATGGGACCATAACGAACCATTGTTAACGCTCTTGAACGATCTGGCACATCCGTCTGTTGGATGTGGGTTCGGAATTGTGTTCAAGCATCCAGTGGCTCGTCTTGAGCTCAACTTCGTACTCCCGTTGGTTGCCCATGAACACGATGCCCTAAGGAAGGGATTCCAATATGGTATCGGGTTGCAGTTCATGTGATGGCCTTCACCATTCAACAGTGTAAATATACATGTTTTTTTTAGACATCATTATACATAGAGAGAGAGAGCGTGGATGTGCACGTGTAGTGGATCATAGAGATGTATATGCGTATAAATATAGAGAGCGTTATGCGTGGCTCTTGATGTATTCATCGTGTTGTTCGATGACAGCTGGGATGATCAAGCTTTCAATATCTTTCCTCTCGACTTCACCATCCTTCAGCCTATACCATTGCTGGTGGGTGTTTGTAACAAACACAACTTCTTTCTTTCTCGTCTGGAGTAAGTTTCCAATGACCAGTTGATGGTGATAGCGTTCCAAAGACTGGGTACACTTTCTCAACAACAACCCCTTATCTGTCTCCAGCTTGAAACTGGTGATCATTGCACCAGGAGCCCAGTTATCAACCAAACGGCGGAGGAACTTCGGCACAGGGTCGAGATTAACAACCAGTTTACCACCTTCTATGTGATCCTGGGCTTGGATCTTGTGTTCAGGCATTCTCGAAACAGGAATGAAGAAGTCAGAGACTGCTGCTGCAAGGTAGAGCAGGGCACTTGTCCCCAGGGTATCCATCACCTGAGCAATAGCACGCAGAGAAAACAAGTACTGGTTCACAGTGGTGAAAGGTAGCAGCAACAACAAGTTCTTATCACGGGCCTCGTTGTACTTCTTCCACACTTGGTGCATCTCATCACGGTATTTGTCAGCTATAACCAGAGAGCCATCCTTGTCCTCGGACATGTAGTCCAAGAAGCAGTTTGTAGTATGGGAATAGTGTCTTGAATAAGGAAGCAGTGAGAACTCTCTGTGTAAAAAGATAACGGCATAACCCTCTTGTAAAAAGTATTCGGCACTCGTGGCTCCTCTGGTTCCAGCACTGAAGTTATCGATAAACCGCACAGTATTGTTCTCCAAGGGAACAGTGGTACCACCAGAGGTTACCAACACAACTTTGTTCCCCTTGGACTTGTGCTCATCAACAAAGCATTGTGCCTCTTTCACCAGCTCATCGAGGTACTCAGGTGGTTCATTCGAGGCAAAGTAGTGATTCTCGTCATTAACAGCAGCAACTGGGAAGTCTGGAACGCTGCGATCAATTGCACTCGACGTGGAAGGCTGTGATGTATGGATTGGACAGGGTTGTGGCATCTTTTTGGTCGAATTCTACAACGTTTTGTTTTATTGTTTAAAGCGTTAATTGAATTGAACCGAGATGGCTTAACAAGCATTTTTGCTGGGGAACAACACAACGGGCACCGTCATCACATTTGCTGGCCCCACCTCTCCCAACCATGGACGGGAAAAATACGTCACACACACACCAAAAAAATAAAATGACAACGCAACTTTCAATAATAATAACAATAATAATAACAACAACAACCAGAACAATCATCCCGATTTCTGTTCCATTTGTTCTGGTTTAGCTTCCTTCTGTGCCATACGTTCCCTCTCGTTTTCTTCAACAAGTGGTCTAATACACTCTTTACCAGCCTCCGTCTTAAAGTGTCTTCCTAGTGCATCAGTACGAGCAAATCTCTTCCCACATCCCCAAACTGTGACACCATCCTTTAAAGTACCACGACATTCGTATTTCTTCACACCACTATGGAGATCCATGTGACGGGTCATGTCGTACTGCCTCACAAATGTGAGAGGACAGAGGGTACACTTATAGGGTCTTTCATTTGCATGCGTCCTTAGATGAGAGTTCAAATTGTAATTTCTCGTAAACTTTTTGTCACATAGATGACACGCAACAATTGCTGGATTCTTCTGTGTCCGTTTTTTGCCTTGATTTGTGGATGCTAATTCCAACATCTTTTCACGGTTAACCGAAGGGGACCGTTCCTTTGAAACTGACCGTGAGTTGGAACGTGATGTCGATCGACGACGTTGACGGCCAGCACGCATCTCCTGGTGTGAATCTGGTCTTAACAGCTCATTACCTTCGCCAACCCTTCCGTCCTCACTGCTGTTGGACCCACTGTGGCCATTAATGTAACCATTACTGTAACCATCACCCACATCTGGTGAAAGTAAATCGGAAAAGTGGCCCGATTTAATAGTTATAGAGCTCGTTGAGCCATTACGAGAGTGGTTGGGCGAATTGTTTCGAGATGATGCATTCGATGAGAAAAGAGATGGGGTTCTC